>CAUYSK010101835.1:0-12766 GCA_963575035.1 Avahi laniger
ATTTGAGCCAAGTGCAAAGAAACCACTGGAATATTTCTGTAATATCTCTGCAATCTAAATTTTAAATTGTTCTGATCTTACTGAGTGAAGTTTTCTCAGAGCCCAGACTTAAAATTTTCCCTCACTTAAAAAATGTTTATGTGTCATCAGAACTAAGTCCACTCTAGTTTTTAAAAATACCCAGCGAGACTCAAATGGACATTTATTGTATCTGCAGCATGGCTTCCTTATTTTTCTTTTTGCCCCCAACCCCTCCTCTTTACTCACTGATGTAACATGGGGTCCGTATGACCTCTTCCACTTTTTCATGTGGATAGCACAGACTTGGCACAGGACTCAAGCCCGGCCAATCAGTGTCTTTCGCTGGGGGAAAAAAAAAAAATGCCCTTTCTTCTGTGACCCTGAAGGAATAGGATCTACTGCCAGCTGCTACATCTCTGATTGTACAGAAGATCTTCTGTCTTTAGAAGAGCACAAATGTGACATTCAGAAAGAAAACAAGACATGCTGAAGAAAGAGGGGAGAGAGAGAGCAGAAGACACAGAGGAGACAAGAAAAAAACTAAATCAGAGAAAAAGAGGAAGGAAGAAAAGGAGGGAGAAATTGAGATTGTATCAATGTGATTGTCCTGACTCTGTTTTTGGCTCTGGTTCCTGCCCTGGCTCCTTTCTTCCAAGGCTTGGCTTTTAAGCCTTTGATTCTAATCTGTATTTGCTAACCTTCCAACAATTCCCCTCTACCATTCAAGCTGGGTATCCTTACATTCAAAAGATTGATAATAATAAAAGAGCTACCCCAAAGTCTCTGTGGCCCTGCATTTGGATGGGATACAAGTTTGATAATGTGGAGAGTAGTTTTGAATTTATGTTAAATTTTAACCATTTACTAAATATTATTAGCAATGTATAAGGAAAGAGAAAAAAATCACTTGGCATATATTATGATTATAGAAACTATTCTTTCAAATAACAGTAGGTGTGATTAAATTGAGAATGACAAACCAGGCCCAACGAAGCAAGTGGATGGGGAGACTGGCTCCATGTAATATTCTTGGAGAAAATTAGACTGTGTGGGAAAGCTGGCAGAACCTCAGAATTTGCAATTACCCAAGTTGTATTGATATTTTACCTTGGTATACTTGTTTCCTATTACTGCTGTTATGAGTTACTATAACTTAATGACTTAAAATGACAAAAATATATTATAGATCTGGAGATAAAAAATCTAAAATAGGGAGCTAGGCTCTGTTCCTTTTGGAGGCTCTAAGAGAGTATCTGTTTTGTGGTCTTTTCCAACTTCTAGAGACTGCCTGCATTCCTTGGTTCATGGCCTGCCTCATTCCAACTCTACTCTTCTGGCTTTGATGTTTCTGCCTCCCTCTGTAAGGACCCTTGTGATTACATTGGGTTCACCTGATAATCCAAGGTTAACATTCCATCTCAAAACCCTAAACTTAATCATATCTGCAATCCTTTCGCCACGTAAGGTGGCATGGTCACAGGTTCTAGGAATTACAACGTGGACATCTTTGGGGAATCATTATTAGCCTACCATACTTGATTACTGCTATTTGCAGAAAAAGGTTCCAAATCACAGCATTCAGTGCTATCCAGGAATCAGTGACTTGATAAGATTTCTCTCAGACTTGTCTGGAGACGCCACTAATCCTAAGAGTGACACTATCCGTCTCCAGATGGGATATGCTTATGGGAAAGGGTTCAGGAACTGGTATGGACTATCAGTCCTTTTTCTATGGCTGTAGAGAATATGGGCACTTACTGACAACCTCATAAATGTGAGAATGTGTCAGTAGTGACACCTTTTTTTGACATGCAGCAGGAACAGATCCAGCTTTAGGGACCCAGTTGCTCAAAAGCCTTAGGGTAGAGTATGCTGCTTACCAACAAACTGGCCAGAGCACTTATCTGGATTCATAGATCTCTAAAAATCTAGAAGCATGAGACAGAGGCAGATTCCATGAAGCTGATAACCAATATTCTTACCACACTGACATGTATGCATATAGTACTTTGCCACAAAGGCAATGGAGCATGTTCCATGATTTCTGGCAAGGAGAATGCCAGATGCTTTCAGAAAACTACCTAGCCCACAACTTTCAAAGCAACCCATACATTACCAATAGCAAGAGGCCCTTACCACCCTTAGTTCAAAAGAAAAAAAAATGGATCTAGGACTACCCAGTAGAAGTTGGACCCACTGAAAGTCTTTCTGTCCTGAGGGAGCTACAGCTATGGAGAAAGCACTGCTGTTGCAGGAGATTCCACTGAAGCATTGGGTGGGGCAGAAGAGAAGGAATATTCTGGCTTTGTCTTTCTTCCTACTCTCCAATCTCCCATCAGAGCCTCCTGTTAAGGGCAGGAAGCTAGTTGACGGAGAAGTCTGAAAAATGCAGCTTGCCAGGACGCCCCCTCCTTTACACTCCTCCCTGCAATTCCAAGGAGAGAAGGGAGAGGGCAAGCAAGGGATAAGTACATGGATAACTATCTTTAAGAGTTGCTGGGTTAAACAAAGAACAACTGATTTCTTAACCACAGGATTTCCCATATGCAGTATGATTCTCCACAAAAGAGATTTGGTATTTGGTTGACAATGGAACCCTTTTATACCAGAATATTTCACAAAACTCATCTTCCAAGGACCATACTTTTTGACTTTGGACTCCACAACTAACTTAAGGATCCATCTGGATTCTTGCTTTTGTGAAGCTAACTGCAAAAGGAAAGGAGAGAAACATACCCTCAGGACATACTGGAGCTTAGGGAACAATATTGACAAGCAGAGCTCAGAGAAAAAGTATCAGAAAGAATGTGAAGAGCTGAAAATGAGGAGTGATGTCAGAAAGATGACAAAGTAGCTTTCTACCATCATCTCCCACAAAAGCATTGATTTTGACAACTACTAAGGATAAATATGTGAATTTGTGGGAGTCTGGGAGTCAAGTGGAGAAGTTTCAGCACACCACTGGGTAAAAAAAAATCTAAGAATAGACACATTGAAGAGGACAAGACAAGAATTTTACTTTACCCATGTCACCCCTCTCCCAAGGCAGCACAGCTCAGTGCCAAAGAGATCCCCCTCAGCCCAATTTCTCTGGCAAAAGAAAGTGAGATCATAGTGAGTTAGTGTCCTGGTGCCTCAATTGTGTAGGATGCTGCCCAAGAATCCCATTACCATCCCACCCAGAATATTGAGGTGACTGGCACAGCTACATGGTTGGGAAACACTAGGAGCCGAGACAAGAAACCACAGATACTACTAATCATTCTGTAGACTCCATTAGGAAAACTGCCTGTGAGCCACTTGGGAATCCTTGACTATGGACCCCCTCTCAACTGACCAATGGGCACTCTAAATACTCCATGCCTTACCCCTCAAGGTTGGATTCCAAAGCACATCTTTGCAGACAGCAGTGCAAGCACATTGTGCAGACAGCTGGCTTGACCCTGCAGGACTGGGAGAAAGCACTCAAACTTGAGCATTTGAGAGGACTGCCATAGGGAAAATAAGCAAGAAGCTTTTAGCACCAAACCTGGCTTTAAAGGATTGACAGAACACAAAAGAATTTCAGGAATTCCCACCTTATAGGGAACAAAAGGTAGGGAGCAGCCACAATCATAGAAAAGGTCAGGGAGAACCTCAGAGTTATTAGCCAGGCTGTTTGGTGAAAGCACTTCTTTCCTAAAGACAGTCAGTAAAGGACTGTTTCTTCAAATGCAAGGACAGCAATTTAAAACTTCAAGGAACACCAAAAAATCAAGTAAACATGAATCCACCAAGAAAACACAATAATATTTCAGCAACCAACCCCCCCAAAATGGAGAACTATGAATTGCCTGACAAAGATTTGAAATACTAGTTCTAAGGAAGCTCCGCAGGCTACAAGAATACACAGATAGACAACTCAATGAAATCATAAAAACAAACCAGTAAAAAATGAGAAGTTTGATAAAAAGGTAAAAATTATAAAAAATAACCAAATTCTGAAGCTGAGAATACAAAGAATTAAATGAAAATGCAGTAGAGAGTGTCAACAGCAGACTTGCTGAAGCAGAAGAAAGAATCTGTGAATTTGAAGACAAGTCATTTGAAAATATCCAGTCAGAGGAGAAAAAAAAAATGAAAAGGAATGAAGAAAACCTATGGGATTTATGGGATACCATCAAGTGTGCTAACATTTGCATTATAATATACCAGAAGGAAGAAAGAGAAAGGAGCAGAAAGGTTATTTAAAGACATAATTGCTGAAACACTTCCCAAATCTGGGGAAAAATATAGACATCCAGGTACGTGAAGCTCAAAAGTCTATAATCAAATTTAACGCAAAGAAGATTTTACCAAGACATACTATAATGAAACTGTCAAAAATCAAAGACAGAGAGATTTTTAAAAGCAGCAAGAGAAAAGAGGTTCCTCACATACAAAGGAATCTCTGTACAGCTATTAGGAGATTTTTCAGCAAAACTGGAGGGTTTATCCACCAGGAAGCCTGGAGAAAGTGAAATAATATATTTGAATTGCTAAAGAGAAGGGAGGGAGGGGAGAGAAAAGAAAAGAACTGTCAACTAAGAATACTTTACCCAGCAAATCCATCCTTTAGAAACGAAGGAGAGTAGAAGACTTCTCTAGATAAACAAAAGCTGAGAAAGTTCATCACCATTAAACCTGAATTACAAGAAATACTAAATAGAGGTCTTCAAACTGAAATGAAAATACACTAATTAATAACATGAAAACATATGAAAGTATAAAACTCACTGGTAAAAAAGTATATAGTCAAATTTAGGCTGCTCTAATACATATTGAGTATCCCTTATCCAAAATGTTGGGATCAGATGTTTTTCAGATTTCAGATTTGGGGATATTTTTGTGTACAAATGAGATACCTTGGAGATGGGACCAAAGTCTAAACACAAAATTTATTTATGTTTTACATATACCTTATATGCATATAGTCTGAAGACAATTTTATACATTTTAAGTAATTTTTGGCATGAGACAAAGTGTGTATACATTGAACCATCAGAAAGCAAAGGTGTCACTACTTTGGCCACCCATGTAGACAATCTGTGGGTGTTTATCATCACTGTCATTCCTGACTCTGAATTTATATGCTACAAATAAGCATTTTCTTACATTTATTCACACATAAGTACTTAACAGTAAAAAATATGACATACCATTAATATAGTGAAAAAATAATGTGTTCAGGGTAAGTAAGTAGAATAGTAGTGTCACCAGAATATCTGTATCAGCCCTAAACAAGAGCAATAACAACAGCAGGCTTTCAGTCTCCACCTGTGATGCTGTATTTCCATTAAAAGATTATTGTACACTATACAGCAAACCCCCTTGGGGACACTGAATAAATAAACCATGTGTTGTACACCTGTATTTTGACTATGAGCCATCACATGAGGTCAAGTGTGGAATTTTTCACTTGTGAGGTCATGTTGGTACTCAAAAATTTCAAAGTTTGAGCATTTTGGCATTCAGATTTTCAGATTAGGCATGTTCAACCTATACTGTAATGATAGCGTGTAAATTACTTATAACACTAGTATAAAAGTTAAAAAACAAAATTAAAATGTAAGTATAGCTAGAATAACTTGTTACTAGATACAGAGTATATGAAAATATAAATTGTGACATCAAAAACATAAAATAGGAGTAAAAGTATAGAATTTTGTATGCTACTGAAGTTAAATTGTTATCAGCTTAAAATATTAATAGATTGTTATAAACTGTTTTATGTAAGCTTCAGAGTAATTATAAAGCAAAAATTTACAATTGACACACAAAATATAAACAGAAAGGAATCAAAGGATGTCACTACAGAAAATTATTAAATCACAAAGACATCAAAAAAGGGAACAAAGGATCTATAAAACAACCAGAAAATAATTAACAAAATGGCAATATTAACTTACTTATCAATAATTATCTTGAATGTTAGTGGATTAATTCTCCCATATACTGCCATTCTCAAATTTACTTTTTGTTAAGAATTCTTGTACCCAAGACCCCAGCATTTTGGATTTTGAAGACTCAAACTAGAGATTAAAAAGTTAGAAAAATTGATACATTTCAAAGGCACCATTTGGGGGAAATCTAGCTTATTATTGGGCCCCTTGCATTTCTTTTTCAGCTGATGTAACCCAGTGTTTTGCCAAAACTAGTCCACTTGCCAGACATTCAGCAAAGACGTTCTGGAAAAGGCCAGAATTTCTCAAGTGGTAGAAGAGGTAATGAAAATTAAAGGGCATACAAAGCTTAATGTTTTCCTGCGTGCTTCTCTTACCATAGACACTTAAAATAACAAAAACAAAAATAAAAAGTAATTACTGAGAGTTATCACAGCATGATTTGCTGAGTCACCAAATAAAGATTTTTTTTAAATATATAATAGACCTGTTTGTTTCTAGAGTACTGTTGATTTTTAATAGATATGTTACTATTTGAATCCAAGTGGGAGTTTTGTCCACTTTCATATTCAAACCTAAGGCTGTGTCAAATAGCAGTTGTATGTCAGACACAAAGAAATTGTAAGGACCACAAAGTTTAAGGTAACTCTGAGCTTTACCAGAGCTGCTAAGTTGAAGAAAACATGTGCTAATGACCCTGAAAAAGAGTTTTAAACTTGGGATCAAAACACAGATTTCATCCTGGCCCATTCACTTAGCAGCTGTGTGATTTGGTCTGGTCACTTACTGTTTCTGATTTCTAACTTTCTTATCTGGGAAATGAGGACAAAAATGTATGTCCTCGTATCCCTTAGGTCATTGTTGAGAGACAAAGTGAGATCATGTCTGGGAAAATACCTCTAAATTATCAATTGCTTTTATACAGAAGAGGATGGCCAAGGAAGGATGCACTCTTTCTCCTCGTTCCCTGGAATTATGCCAGAGGTCTTAAAATGCTAAGAAATGAAATCAGCCTTTTCCTTGTCCTCAGAGACTTAGGTTTTCTGCAAGTAACTCATAAAATTAATGCTCCACTGAAAATTAAATCTGATTTGAGTCATATCAGCATTTAGAAGCCCCTTGGAGCCCAAGGGTACTTTCTTTTTCACCATACTATGGATAACATTCACTCCTGGAAAACATTTCAATGTCTCATATCTCAAGACTGCAGGATTTTTTTTATTTATTTAGTTGTTGCCTTTCCCATCTCCCTGATTATGAATTATTCTTTCCTGCCTAAGTCACAAGCTTGGTAGTAACACTCATGTTTACTGCTGTTCCTTCACACTCGATGCTCTGAGACTTCTGAGTACCACAATTTCATTAAACAGAGCTACGCTAGCCTTAGTAACATGACAATGGGTCACATCATAAAGATGGAATTCTGCCAGAAAATCTGAGTCATCGAATAACATCAGAACTGACTTCAGAAATCATCTTCTCTAATGATATGCAAGATTTTTTAATAGTACATGCCTTTTGCAAAATGAAATCTTCAATAGAGCGCATATATAGAATAGATTTAATCAAAATTGCTACGGTTTTGATTTCAACATTTTCGGTGGTGCCTATCCTCCCAAGAAAGGCTATCTTAACTTTAAACAGCTTTAACCGTTTAGTTAGAAAATTCATTCTTATCTTTTGATGATTTCCTTGTGATTTCTATTTATTGTTCACAGGACAGAACTAGACTGTGCTCTATTCCATGTATTTGAATCAATGAACATATTCCTCTGAAAACGTATTTTTTTTTTTTTACAAACTAAACATCCATGATTTTTTTCAATGTTTTCATAATGTGAGAATATGCAGGCCTGATGTCTTTATTCTAATTGCTTTCCTTTGGACATACTTCAATTTGTCAATGTCAGTTTTAATTTCTGTGCCCAGAACTATAAACAGTAACTCCTATGGTGACAGTAACCATCGACTCTCATTTTCAACATTCTATCTCTGTTAATGTGGCCTCTAATTGCATTTGATTTGGGGGAGACTCATGGAGCTTAGCCAACGAAATCCCCAATATCATTCTTGAATATGCTACTGCAGAACCACAGCTCCCATATTATGAACTTATAAAATTGTTTTTATGGCTTTATGTGGTCATTTTCCTTTGCTGTGGCTCACAATGTTAGCCACATGGTTCTGTTAGAAAGATTTCTAGGTTCTTGTCATTTATAGGACCTGGTTTGTGGGATTTGGTAAATCAATGTCTGTATATTTGTTCACTTTTTGTCAGTCACACAGACACCATCTTCTTGTAATAATTTCCCATAGACCTTTATTGATATGAATTTTGTTGGGAAAGAATTGGTTATTATTTCAGATCCAAAGTATGTAATCATGACTGTCCATTTATACCCAGACATAAAAGACCTTTCCTACTATAAAATTTTTGAGGTTTGGCAAGGACTAACTGGAAGGCTAAAAAGATAGGAAAGTTGCTGAGTTGATCTGGTTACACTCCAATGGTCTTGTGAGTCTGTAATTTCAAAAATCTACTCTCAAACCAGGAGTTTTATCTACTGTTAAATACATGAATTTTTAAGCATCAGAAGATCAGTCTGAATTTTTATTCTTCCCTAGGAATTTTCTCAACTTTGTGGGTTTTAGCCAGATACTTTTCCTTCCTTAAACATATTTTCATGTGGTTTTATAATATTTATTCAACATTATTTTCCATTAGTTCTCTAATTTTAATTATTGGTAACCATTTCAGTGTGTAGCTATTACATGGTGCAGAACTGATTTATTCATGTTAATGTCTGAGGAGACCATGACCCATTTTATTTGCTGCGTGGTCAGCCCTGGTATTCATGGCAGGTTTTCTGAATATTTCTGATGAAGTCTTTAAGCACATGCAATTCTGAAAACACATTCCCATTCAGTAAGACTTATACAGGATGGTGAACCCAACATGGCAAAAGGTTTCTAAAATATTCCATAAACATTAAGCATATTTATGTCATAGCATTAAGTTTGGTCAATTTGAAACTTACTGTATTGTAGTATAAGAGGCATTTTGTTTGCTCGTGTTTACTTTCCCAGGAATAAATGCGTTTTGGTTAACCACAATGGCAAACTTAGTCAAGACATTTATGTCAACAAACCCTACTGCTTAACAAAGTCACATTCTTAGTTTCTAGGACAGCAGACTGGATCCTAAGTAATAAGGTGTTTATAAGGCGTGCTGTAAATCTGGGACTATAAACATGTCTACTTTTCAGTTAAACCTGCTGCTGTGCGTGAGGTACAATAAGCTCTCTTTTCAGTTTTATGGTGGCCAGTAAGTTGGCTTGCCACTCTTGATTGCTGTTGATTCTACATTCCCAAAGCCTCCTGCCAAGCTCTTGACCCGAGTCACGGCTCCCTGGTGATGTCATAATGCCACCAAGAATTTGCTCATTCACTGTCCCTTCAGGGATGCCTCAAAAGTCACATACTTTCCCTGTTAGTCACTAACACCTTGAAAAAAGCAGGGCCTCTCCTTCTCTTGATTTCAAAGGCATCACATTTTTAGATTTTTCATAATGAGCTTGTAGATATAGTAAGATGCCTATTACCTTTATAGAAATTATTTTTAATATGGTATTTCTCAATGAGCTTATAGATATAGTAAGATGATTATTACCTTTATGGAAATTATTTTTAATATGTTTTTTCTCAATGAGCTTATAGATATAGTAGGATGACTATTACCTTTATGGAAATTATTTTTAATATGGTTTTTCTCAATGAGCTTATAGATATAATAAGATGACTACTACCTTTGTGGAAATTTTTTTAACATGGTTTTTCTCAAAAGTTAACTATTAATTTTTTTGTTTTGAGAAAAACCAAGATTTTCTCTGCATTTGTAAATAAAATTTATTTCAATTCAACACATATTTATAAAATATAGTGCCTGGTATTTGAGATCATCACCATGGTTATGATGCCACATATATGGGGGAAAAGAAGAGAAACTGGTCATAGATCTGAATATTTAATTTCATAATGTCAAATATATCTATTTGGAAAAATCTTACTAAATTTAAGTCCTTCACTTTTTATCCAAATATTAGGCATTTATATACAGACGCATCTTGCCTCTTCAGTTTTACACTTTAGTTCCCTCTACCACAATACTCATAGCATAATGTTCCAGAGTTCCTATTAGTTAGAGCAAATATAAAAACAAAAACAAAAAAAACCTTCAGTGCAAATTCTTTAAAATCCACTGGTTTTGAATTCAGTCCAAAACAAATAGCTCATATATTTGTACACTTTTTGTTTCTCAGATGAATACTACCAAGATAACAATGGTGTTTTAACCAGGCATAAATAAAGGCCCCAATACAAATGACTGAAAACCACAAGTTAATTTCTCATGAACTATGATAGACTTAAAGCTAACACTGTTTTTTGATATGTCAGCATTTTTCCTCTGACCAGTTACATTTAATAAAAGAGTTTTTATGCAGAAGATTTTCTTTTTCTACTTCAAGAAGGAAACTCCATCAGAAACTAAAATCTTTAACTAAAGATTTAAAAACTATTTATGTACAGTTTTTTGAGTTATTGTGTCTACAATTATATCCATATATTTGTCATTTAATTTAAAAATTAATATTAGCCAAAAAACATTTCCTTAAATTGTTTTTCAAATTTGAGTGCTATAAAACATTTTTCAAACAGAAAAAGTTTATGATCTTTCAATGTTAAAATATTTTTATCATGATGTTAATTAAACCTGTTGATTTTATATTATAAACCTAAATAAATGTATAAAGCAAAAACAAACTCATAAAATTCATAGAATTTGAGTTAGCGATATTAATTTAATGTGACTTTTACAGTTGCTTTAGCGATGTAAAACTACTACTTGCATTATGAATATGATAATCTTTTTAATATCACTAGACTGTAAGTTTTATGAGGACAGAGGTCATGTCTACTTTTTCTCATTATTGTGAGGTCTTACAAAATATCTGATGAGAAAATGAGTTAATAGTCCTAGTAATATGGACAATGTTTAAAATTTCAAGCGGGCTAGAGATGTACAATACCTTATGCTGAAAACTACAAAACATTATTTGGAGAAATTAATAGAAGCTAAATAAATGGAAGGCTATACCATGTTCATGGCTAGGAAGATTTAATATATAAAGATGTTAATTTTCCCCCAAATTAATCTATTTATTTAATGTAATCACACCCAAAATCTCATTTTGAAGAAATTGACATGTTGATTTGAAAATTCACATGGAAATGCAAAGGCCTGTGAATAGATAAGAAAATCTTTAAAAAGAATTAATTAAAAAACTAAAGGCCTTACTAAATATATAAAGATCCATTATAAACTATACTAATTAGAAAAGTGTTGTATTGATAAAAATTATAAGCAACTTGAAAAGTAGGCCAGAACAGAGATTCCATAAACAAACATATTATATAACAAGTACATTCATCTGATTTACAACAAAAGTTACACTGCACTGAAATGCAGAAAGAATGATATTTTCAGTAAGTAATGCTAAGTTAATTAAACATCCATATGAAAGTATCATTTTTGACTCCTACTTCACACCATTGCAAAACTCAATAACAGATTCATTGCAGATCTAAATGCAAAATGTAAAACAAATAAAGCCTTTAAAGTAAAAACAAAGAGACTCCTTTGTGATCATGAAAGTCAATGATTGCTTAAACAGTACAGCAAAATACCAACAATTTAAAAAGTGATAATCTATAGATTTGTAATAAAACAACATAAAAACTCAGTGACTTCTGATTTTGTAATAAACTGAGTAACAGAGAGAGATTTACCCTCTCACCTGAAATAATGACAACAAAAAAACAAACAAAATATATAAAAGTATCCTTTTCAAGACGCTGGAAGTCATCAGGAAACAAAAGACAGTGATCCCTGAAAGGAGGTTACAAACGAGGTGAGCCCTACGGTTGCCCTAGCTTACTCTCTTGAAAGTTTACCGTCCTCAGTACGAGGCAGGGAAACCGAGATAAAGCACAGCAGACACCCTGAGTTGAGGAGACAAAGTTAAGTGTCCAGGAAGACAAAGGAGGCTAGAATTCATAGGACCAAGTACTTAAGAAGAGAGAGTTGCACAGAGACATAATTCTGGAGTTAAGTGCTTAACTGAGTATTGATTGGTACAGGCATATGAGGAAACCACCTGAGGCCAGGAAAAGAATAACAGGGTCAGAATAAATGCCTGTTTGCACTAACCAGACTGGTAAACCTGATGATTCACAGGTCATGGGAAATAACTGAAAATGGAGTTTCTTCAGTAAAGGGAAAAAAATTAGTCCTAGATTAAATGCGCCTCTGATTCCACCTAACGACTCTTAGCAGTGAAACTAAAAGGATCAAATGGTTTTCAAGTAATTTAACTGCATCCCAGGACAAAGTTTAACAATATTCATTGAAATACAAAAATATCCAAAACACAAGAGGGTAAAACCACAATGTCTAGCATCAATTAAAGATTACAAGTCATGCAAAGAAGCAGGAAAATACATCTAATAATCAGTACAAAAATCCACCAATTCGGCCGGGCACGGTGGCTCACGCCTGTAATCCTAGCACTCTGGGAGGCCGAGGCAGGTGGATTGCTCAAGGTCAGAAGTTCAAGACCAGCCTAAGCAAGAGTGAGACCCCGTCTCTACTAAAAAAATAGAAAGAAATGATCTGGACAACTAAAAATATATATATAAAAAATTAGCCAGGCATGGTGGCACATACCTGTAGTCCCAGCTACTCAGGAGGCTGAGGCAGGAGGATT
>CAUYSK010101837.1:0-13033 GCA_963575035.1 Avahi laniger
TTCCACCAGTCTAGGGGTTACGATACAGCTACATAACTTGAGTAATTTTCATCAAGAAAAGAGTAAATTTGCAGTTTACTTTTTCAGTATGACTGCTCTTAAGAGAGTACTATTCAGTTATAAGAAACAATGGTGATATAGTACCTTTTGTATTATCCTGGATAGAGCTGGAACCCATTCCACTAAGTGAAGTGTCCCAAGAATGGAAAAACAAGCACCACATGTACTCACCATCAAATCAGTTTTAGCTGATCAACATGTAAGTACACATATAGTAATAACATTCATCGGGTGTTGAGTAGATGGGAGAGGGGAATTGGGGTTGGGTATATATGCACCTAAAGTGTGCGGTGTGCACCATTTGGGGGATGGACTTTCTTGAAGCTCTGACTCGGGTGGGGCAAGGGCAATATACGTAACCTAAACATTTGTACCCCCATAATATTCTGAAATTAAAAAAAAAGAAACTCACTTTAGACATAATAACATAGGTTGATTGAAAGTAAAAAGATGGAAAAAGATATATCATGTATGTAATAAAAAAAGCAGAAATGGCTATGTTAATACCAGATAAAGTAGACTCAGAACAAAGAGGGATATAACACAATGACATTAGAAACAAAGAGGTATGTAACATAACAACATTATTCACCTACTATATTTGAAATCTTAAGAGGTAATGATAAAGGCTGTAGCTGTAAATACATAACCTCAAAAAATGTGAAAAAAATATTCATTATAAGTTATTTTTCCTCCAATTTGTGGATGTACTTCTCCAATAATTATGAAGTTTTTCAATTTTTCTAACATTTTCTACATTTCTATTAATTTTAAATACACATGGGTTTAATAGATTGTATATTTTCTTCTATATAATATGTATTATATGCTATAATTAATTATATATATATCTTTAGAAAGTATGTACTGAATTTCCATTCTGTGTGATGAAAATTATATGTTCTATTTTCTAGGAATTTAATGAGTGCCACATCTGACATGAGTAACCTGTTAAATTAATACAAAATAAAAGACTCTAATATAGATTTATGCATGAGCATATTAACTGCATCATTATTTTAAAATGTGAAATAATTGATACCACATAGCATATGATAAATGGGAATTAGTATAATAAATAGGGCTATTTCTATATTATAGTTTAATAAAAGCCATGAAATTTATATTAAAGGAATATTTAGTGACTTTAGAAATTGCTCAAAATATTGTTACATGAAAGTGTGTTATATATTTCAATGGTATAATTCTAAATATGAAAAAAATGGTATCTGAATATAAACATATGCATTTACAGACACCATATATGAATTATTTCTCTCAAAGCCTCAAGTCATAAATTTCAAAATCTTACCTCAATTATGATCTCAATAAAACATTTTAAAAGTTCACATTATACAGCGTGTTATGATGGGGTTTGGCATCAGGAAATTAGACTCACCTCCAATTTTATTATTATATTTTTAACTTTTAATTTTGAGGTAATTTCAGTGTGTTAAAAGAGGACAATTTTTGTCCAAGAACTGAAATAGAGGACTTCTTACAGCTGAACATCTGTGCACATTGCTGCACTGTATTAGCCATACTCTTTGCCTCAGCTATTGTTAATGCACTGAATAGGAATGTGAATAATAGAATGAAAGGTTTCCTAAGGCCTTTTCAGATACCCAGTGTTTTGTAGTCTATGGCTGACAGAGGTAATAATTCTTCACATTTTAAAGCACAATTAATTGAAGAGAAACCAGGGGTCTGGGAAATACAATATTAGTGAAGATTTGAGCTATTCAATATATGAGTGAATCAATATTCTATTGATAAATGGATCAATGAAAGTGGAAGAAGATGCAGCAAAATTTTCTCTATATATTTCAAGTAAGTTTGTATAACCTTTAATTGTAAATGTTATACACACGCACACACACACGCATATATATCTATATATATATATATATACACACCTTAGTTACTGAATAACATAAAATCCACTAAAAGCTTGAATATTCTTCTAAAATATGTTAAATATAAGCAGGTCTTTATATAAATATTAAAGAAAACTTTCAACAAGGAGATTGGACTAAGTCTTGTCTAAGCTTTGTGTGAGGGAGGAAAGGAGTTTCAACTAAATGGATTTAAAAATCTCCTAAAATCTAAGATGTATCTTGAATGCTAGTTCCCCTCTTCAAAGAATGCTCAGTAGAACAGGGTAAAGACTAGAAATAAAGATTCACCATTGTAAAAGTTCTATAGTAGCATGCTTATGCATCTTCTCAGCCCTTAAAACATTATTTTATTTATTTATTTATTTACAAGAAGCATCACCCCATCCAATCCACAGTATTGGACCCTCACAGACAACATTGTGCCTAGGCCCAATTCCACATTAATTGGGATAGTGGCAAACATTTTATGCTAGCCATTGGTTTTTTCCCCGAGGACACTGGAATTGGGCATGGGAGATTCTAAGTCAGTTTCTGCTTATGGTCAAATACATAACCTACAATAAATTCAAGTTCCTCAGTGAAAATGTGCTCTGTCATGAGCAAGGAATAGAGAAGGCTTCAATTTGAAATGGAAGAATACAGAGCAGAAAGTAATCAATAGGAGAGACTGAGTCAATTTTATTATACTATTTTTAATACTATTTTCTAGCCCTTGTCCATTCCAAAGGGAACCATCACTATATTTTAGCTGCAAAATTTCATAAACAATCATGTATCCTCACACCAAATTCTGCTTCTGAACTTAAGGTAGCTCAAGTTATTTTAGTTAGCTGCAACTGTAGTTTAATGTATCCAAGTGCTATATAGGAGAAATTACCAAATCAATAATTTTAAGAAAATTAGTCCCTAAATGCTCCTCAAATGCTATATGCAAAAGACATAGTGAGGGAAGATAACAAGCGTATGGTCTCATCTACAAAAGAGTCAAAGAAAACACCATCAACTAGGATTCTAACGCAAGCTTGTTAAAGCACAGAATATTCCATTTTTCTTTATTTCATCTCTCTGCTAAGCCATTCTTGGAGCATCAGTTTTTAATAGGGGTTTTATAATTAGGCTTCGATACAAATATTCTCTTTCAGAGACCTAGTCTGCTTTCTTCTTGCTTTGTTTATATCCTTCTTTGATTCTCAGTGATTAATAACAGTGTCATTAAGTTTCATAATGTAGACTGGCAACATTAAGCAGAGGATACCTGTGAAACAGTCTGAACCGGTACATGCAATAAATCATGCCTATTTCTTAGGCCAGAGTAAAAATTCTCGGCTTATGCCAGAGGGGTGAGGGGTTCTTTCGTAGGGAGAAGGTAAAACTCAAAGAAATTCTGAACTCCTTTCTTAGAAGTGACTGAGATTTTCTGCTTTTTATTATTGAATATATATATCTTCTTTTAAATACAAACTTCTTGATTATTTAAGTAAATTACTGGTTGATTTGCAGCAAGATACTTTAAAGCACAGAATAATAACATATTATAGCAGGAAAGAAATTTAGGTGTAATTTAATCCATCACCTCCTTTCACAGATTAATAGAGAGTAAGTTACTTTTCCAAGGTCATATAGAAAATTGGTCATAAATTTAGGGCTTAAATCCAGTTCTAGTGACTCTTTGCACAGATGTTTTATTTTTTAATATATTATATAGTCTTTTATTATGAATATGTTACTAAATAATTTATTAATTTAATAACCTTCTTAGGTCACCATTTTTAAAAACCATGTTATGCCACTTCCTGTGATAGTTTCTGATGTTAATATGAAGAATAAATATAGTCACAGTTCTTAAGAACACAGAGTGGACAGAGATGGGAGTTACAATTGCAAATACCTACTACAGTATGTAGCATGATAAGATCAGTAACGTAATGGAGAAATATACAATATGTTTTGAAGGAAACTTCAGAAGGAAGTTCAGAAGGAACTTTATTAGAATATACAATATGCTTCAGAAGGAAACTTTATTAGAAGAGGTAACAATTGGCTGAGTTGTGTTGTATATGTTTAGGTTTGCAAAGTACAGAAAAAATAAAACTTCTTATTAATTGGTGTCAATATTTGATTATCTCCTGTGAAACTGAAATTATGTTAAATCTCATACTATTATCTATCTATCCATCTGTCCATCTACCTACCTACCGCCTTACAACAAATTTGTAAGGGATAGTGGTTTGTCTATTATTAACTATAGAATTGAGAGGGAAAGGCACAGTAAAATAAATATTTTTAACAACTGCACAGTTAGTAAATGGAAGAATCATAATTCAAATCTGTGGTTGCCTGAATTCAAATTCACTGTTTTGAAAATATTGCACATGCAAACTACACACACGTGCACACTCCAAATCACACATTCTAAGGAAACAAAAAAACACAGAAGGTAAGAGAGGACAATTTTCCAAACATATTCTTTATTGCAAGTGTTGAAAGCCAAATTATAAAAATGTATTGGTTTCTTAACATATTCCTAAAGTGGTAATTTTCTCAGATTCATGTTTCACGTGAAAAGATAAACCAAAGTATATAAAGCATTAACAAATAGAAGGTTAATAAAATCGAGCAATTTTCTAGCTGCTCTATTCACACATAGACATTATTATACATGAAACGGAATGGTAATAGTCAGATACAGGAATGTGAGGTGTTCTATCTAAGAGTCTACCCCTAATATTTGGCACTGATATCTGAAAAAGTTTGTATGGACTTTTGTCCCCTGAAAATCACATTATTCTCAGGTGATGTCAATATTTCGTAAAAAAAAGTTTATGTATTCAACTACTCAGATTTCTCTAATATAAAGGGGGTCTTACTCCACATTTGTAATGTTGACAATAGTAAAATCGGGAAATCTGAATGCAGTCTCTCTTCTGATAAAACAGAACTTCTCCCACATACCCTCAAATTCCTCCTGTCTGTAATATTCATTTTTAATATTTGTTATGTCAATTTAATTTGGACATTTAAACAACCTAGTTACAAACATGAAAATGGTTAATTGCGGTTGGCTTTCTTATAAAAAATAAGTTGCTTCTAGTGCTTAAAATAATTTGAATTATGTGATAAGGTGGGGGGGTGAAAAATAGGAAAAATAAAATGGGTATTGTGCTATATAAATAATTCTAATATGTGAAAGTGAACATCTTACTGAAATTAAAATGTACACATTAATTTCATGACCATTGATATCTTAGAATTAAAACTTTCAACATACCCTGGACTGAATGGGAAGGAGGACTCAAACAGAACAAGAAAGGGGCCATTAAAGAGCCACAGATAGAGGTCTTAATTGACATCAGCCAGTCATTAGGCAGAAGATACTAACTGAATAATTGCTGGCTTAATGAAATATTGATAGTCACATAGATGCCTAATGAAATACTGGTAGATCAGTGTAGGACGAATAAAGGGGAAGAGAAATACGACAGCTCTAGTTGTTTTTATTGATTATATTGTCTTTGAGGTAATATAGTATTGTTTATATTATGAAGGAGAAAATCTTTTGGACTAGCCTTAAATGTGTTTTCATTCTCATAGCACAAAATTTCTTTTGACTTTGTTGGGGGAATGATGTGTTCTATTAATATTAATTAATTCCATTTAGATTGGAGAGAAATTTTGTGCTCACTCCATTTTTTTTTTCCTTTTGTTCTGCAAGAAGGCACCATCTAGGGTTAGGACAAACATAATTTTACTGAATTTTAATCTCCTTTATATCTTTAGTCTTTGTGAATATGACTTCCTATTTCTATTTTCATTGAGCCAGTATAAACCTTATTTTTTGAAGAAATTTTACTTATGCACAGTTTATCTTTTTTTTTTTCAGGAAACAGGGATAAAGAAGAATTTATCTTAGTCAATGGAAAACATCTGTATTTTTTTCTTTCTCACTAAATTCATATTCCAACCTGTAGCATTTCATTGAAATTCCAAATATCCCAAGTGAATCTTTCCTTACTATTTATTTTTATTTAATGTTGACTTTTATTCAACAAATTTATTGTAAAGATTAAAGACAGAAGGAAGAGAAAATTAATTGATGAGTTATTAAACGACAGAAAATGTTTATACATTATAATGGTTAATCTTTGCACTAAACTCATAAAATAAAAGGTAGTTCTCATTAAAAATTATAATATGTGGCTCATTTATATAGTGCTATTCTAAGAAATTATCATTAACATTATTATTAAACTGGAAATTTTAATTCTACTGGATTAAATATATATATATATATATTTTCACTCAAGCTCCTCACATTTCCTGCTAATCATTCCTCTCCATTTCTCTATCACATTGTATATGCACTTAAATCTGTCACAGAAACTGTCTATTTTATGGAAATAGATAGCGGATGGCACTACAAAGTCATATTGCCTTGGAATCAGAAATAGCTATTGCTTCTGTGTTCTGTAGGGTAATCCCTGTCATTTTGTCATTTTTTTTTTGATGATTGTCACCTTTCATATTATGGGTTTCTTATGTCTGCTGACAGAAGTTTCCATGAGGCTGCCAGAATCACAGAACTATGAAGTGTACCATCCGTTGCTGTCACACGTATTTAAAAGGTCCCTTGATGCCAGACATTTAGGCTATTGATACTTTATCACTTTTACAAATAATAAGGCAATATTCACCATTTCAAATCCACTAAGTGGTAGTACGAGTGCAAGGATACATTCTAAAATTAAAATTTTGGGATTAAAAGTATCATCTTTATTTTAATATAGATAGATATCAACAACATTTGCACTAAAAATGCTCTCATTTATATTCATCACATGTATAAAGGGAATCACCTGTTACTCTATGCTTTTTCCAACTGTGGGTTTTAGTTATTTTTTATAATAATAGCTTGTTGTCAGTTACACAGGGAGAAGAAGCACAGGAGACTTGGCAGTGTAAATTGCTTACATGGGTCCTTAGTTACACAGGAGAGTTTGGCAATCTGAAGGAGCAGTTTGGAGCACACGTTACTCTTAGCCAAAAAGGCCTATAATTTAAAATAAAAGGACCATTCTTCTAATTTTTGTGGATTTTTAAAATAAAAGTTTAGATAAACTCTACTTGTATTGACAATGAAGACATATTATCACCTGGTAAACTCTGCTGAGGGGAAAAAAATCATGTATTTCATCTCACCTGGAATTTGGAAGCAAAAGTCATTAGAGGATATCGACTCTGGAGCCAGACTGCCTGATTCTCAATCCTGACTCCACCATGTATTGTGTGGTCCTTGGCAAGTTAGTTAACTGCTCTGTTCTGAGTCTAATTTCCTTGTCTTTGTAGTGGAATAATGGTAGTACACAGGACTTTTGAAAGTAGTAAAGAAGTATGTAGAGACCAACTTTTTCAGGTTTCAAGTATAAATGAAATCTTATGGTATTTGCCTTCCTGTGCCTGGTTTATTTCATTTTAGCATAATGTCTCCCAGTTACATCCATGTTGCAAATGACAGAATTTCCTTCTTTTTAAGGCTGTATGACATTCCATTGTGTGTGTGTGTGTGTGTGTGTGTAACTATATATAGCATATTTTCTTTATCCACTTGTATGTTGATGGGCATGTCGGTTATTTCCATATCTTCACTATTGTGTATAATGCTGAAATGTATAAAAATAAAAAGAACCTAGATTAGATACCAAAAAAAAAAAAAAAGAGAAAAAAAAAGAGGTATGTAGAATAAGGATTAAAGGAGTATGTAGAGTTCTTAGAACAGTGCCTGGTATGAGAATTAGAATGTATTGCATTAAAATAATACTAAATATTTTGCATTGAATCATGGGACTATATTAATCAATGGACAAATATTTATCAATGTCATATTTTGTGACAAAAAATTAGCCATAGAAAAGAAGGCAATATATATTTAAAATTATAAATATGTAATAAATATATATTTCCTACCTTCGAAGAGTATAGTTTATTATAGGAGACGACCCATGTGTACATAAATATTGTCTAACAATAAAATACAGCACACTCTAGTGCCAGGTTGTGACCCAGAAAATAGTCTGGAAAGACTTGGACTTCCCAGATACTGGAGCGATGGAAAGACCAATGGCAGTAAAAAGAGAATGTCCTCATAAGATGTTAAACAGGATCATAGTAAGAGATCTGTGAAAAATTATAATTTTAAAAGCAAATTTATATATGTGCATCTAAACTTTATTATTTGTTCTATGAAAGTATGGAGCTATACATTATCCAAGAAGCCTTCCAACTCTAAAATTTTGTTTGTTTTAAATCTATGAACTCTTCAGGTATATAGAATAATGAGAATTAAAATGAACAATACTAATGAGAGTTGTCACTATAGAGGAGAGGGGATTTAAATTGTGTATTCGCATTCAGGTTCAAGTTCTAGAAAATTATGCTGCATGATTACATTTATTTTATTGTGCTTATTATTTTCATATTTTTTACCACTAAGGATGTGCTAAGTTTTACATTAAATGGTTTTATTTTTATCTAATAACTTTGACAATTTTTAATAACTAACTTTAATACTATATGACATCAATATAACCTCCTGTGAACTATCAAAATGGCTTCATGTGTACTTGTTTTCCAAGTAATTCAATAGAGTTTAAAGGTCTGTAAATGGGATAATATGAAATATTATAAGAACTATCATATACGGAAGGATGGGTTTGTGACAAGTAGAACTAGGACGATCAAATGGGCCTGAGTTTTTGTTTATAATGTTGGGACATCAATGCTCATTTAATGGTGTAACAGATATTTGTTACCTATTGTAGCTGCTCAGCATCTTTTACATAGCCTTCATGTGTGAAGGGAATTCATCATATTGTGAATCTTACCTCTAAAAAGTAGGAGCCAACATGTAACCTTGGCTATCCCAATCAGATGATCTCCCAAAATTCTTAGAGTAGATAGAGAGCAACCTGGAAAAAGAGGCTTTGTAAACTCTATATCCTGGTAAAAGTTCTAAGAAGAGCAAACATCTTTTTTGTCTAGAGTCTAAAAGACTCTCTAGGTAGCAATGGAAGAGGTACTAGGGATGGGGTCACAGGCTCTTCATCTGTATTTTCAGTTGTATCAATGACAAGAAGCAGTGCTATCCATGCTGCAAAAGGGCTGATATGAACTACATTTGCTCCTGGTTACAAACACTCAAATCTGATTTTGGTATTCCTGGATAGATTGTAAGCCATCTAAAATCTTAAAATTAATTATTATTATGCTAATACCAGCTAGAGTAGATCTCTAAAGTTAATAATTATGTGTTTTGATTGATGTTTGAGTTAAATGTAATAATTAAAATGCCCAGAACACATGATTGTACAAACCTTGTTTTCAATGAATACTTGTTTTAAAAAATGTTTGGAGGTATGACTACAGGATAAGATGATGCTTCAAGCAGAAGGATATCTTAACACTTAAGAGATTGAGGGAATTAACCATAGACATTGTGTAATAAAAAAAATGAGAAACTTGTACCATTGGAAGCTAGAGAAATGTGCCACCCATTTTTCATTAATTTCAAGATATTTATTTTAGGTGGTGTGCAGTTGAGACTACTGTCCAATTCATAAGCCCAAGATTATAGCTGATAGTGAAAACATCTTGGTGACTGGAAAATAGAAGAAATCAAAAACTTTAGTGAAACATTTTATCAGGAATTGTGTTTTAATTTTATAATTTAAAATAAAATAGATCATATTTACCCCCATGCTAATTGAAAGTAGTAGTGACAAGTACATCTGCTCTAAGATATGATAAAATTTAAATCATATAATTTGTAAAAAAATAAAGATGTTCAAACAGTACCTTGGGAACCTTCTGTCTTTGCAATATAGAAAGAATTTAACTTCAGCCTGCTTAAAGCTAAACTCCTAAGTCTGATTATATGATCCATTGCTTTTTAAAATTTTTTAAAGTTTCAAAATATTAAGGGGATACAAATATTTTTGTTATATGGATATCTTTTATAATCCTTAAATTAGGGCTATCAGTGTGCCCATCACTCGAATAGTGTTCATTGTACCTGCTAGATATGTTTTTACCCTTCTTGATTTCCAGTGTCTTTTACTTATTTCTGTGTCCATGTGTGCCCATAAATCAGCTCCAGATTATTAGAGGGTACATGTGGTGTGTATTTTTCCATTCTTGAGCTACTTCACTTACAATAATGGTCACTGCTTTTTGTTGTGAGCATGAAGCAAATCTGCAATGCTAAGTCTCTAACACCAATTTCAAAATTTAATCCTTTAACTATCAGAACATAATAGGAAACTATTTCTAAGAAAAATACTTAAAATTTTCATTTAAAGCATTTTCAAATGAATGGCAAATTTTAGTTCTATTGTAATTTCATATGCACTATTCTTCTAGGGATATTAAAAGAACAAAATGTATACATGTATCAAATGATTATGTTGTGTACCCCAAATATATACAATTTTTGTCAATTATATCTTTGCAGAGATGAAAAAAAGAACGCAATGCATAATTCACCATTTATAAATCAGGATTCAGAGTTCAGAGATACTCTGAAAATATATGGAACCAAAATTCTACAAGCCATAAATATAAACCCATATATTTCCCTTTTTATATACAGGCAATCCCTGGGGAATGGACAGATATGTTCCTGAGAATGTCTTTAGGTTGGGTTTGTACCCAACTCAGACCCCTGATGAACAACGCATATACGGTAATAATAATAACAATATTATGATGGCTCATATGTGATAGTAGTAATACAGTATAATACTGTAGTAATATTAATAATATCTCTGTATTGTAATGATAAGTTACAGAAAGTATTGTGCTCTTTTAATTCCTAGGTTAACAGAAATGTTATGCTTATTTTGATCTTCTAACCAAATCAATAATACTTTTGCCATTTAATAATTATTCCACTATGCTGCTTAGTAACAATTGATGCTTTCATTGGAGCACTGCCTTTCACATGTTCCATTATTCTCATTTTATCCTTTATTAATTTTTCTGATAAGTCGAACAATTCAAGCCTAATGCTTTCGCAATGAATGATGGCATCTGGCCTTTCTCCCAGTACTTAATTTTTCTTTCATTTCCATGTATTAATAATTACCTTTCTTTTTGCTACAGGCTCACCTGGACTTGCGGTGGACTTTTGCTTTGGAGGCATGGTCATAAGGGTAAACACAGACTCACAAAATTGAATAAAAACATTAAGACAAAAGTGATACTGTGCGTAAGTGACTGTATAAACAATGAGACTTGCTGCTAGAGAAAAGATGTGGCGCCAACAAATTGCTTACACTACGCAGGTTTGTTTACATGCGCAGAAGAAACTAGTTCTTGAATTGTTAATTTAATTATTTAATTATAAATTCTCCTTATGGGGAGCCTCAGGAGCCCATTTGTAAGTAGGAAATGTGGTAAATCGGGTGGTCTGTAACCTAGGAACTGCCCATATTCCAAGTAAAAGGATTATAAATTTATGTCTGTCTCCAATTCTTTGAGGAATGAAAAGTGGAAGAATAAAAAGGGGAAAGAGGATTCGACACTTTGGCTTCACACCTCCTTAAAGTCTTCACAATGATTGTTCCTTCTGTTCGCACTGTGCTTCCCCCAGATACTTGTATGGCTAATTCACTTACTTTAAACGTCGCCTTCTTGACGATGTCTATGCTAACCATCCCATTCGAGATTTCAATTTTCCCAAACCTCTGATCCACTGTATCTGATTCATCCTCTTCCACAGTACCTATAACTGCTAAAATGCATAATTCATTTATGAATTATACAACATATCATATAATTTATCCAAAAAAGAAGAGATAGTTTATCTATTTTTATCCTAAGTGATGAGCTTAATTCCTGACATATTGTAGGGGCTCTATGCATTTGAACATTACTATAAGTTTGTTTGGTATTATTATAAATGATAGATTGATTACCCTCCAATTATATATATTCTCTTTTAAATTAGATAATAAAGGCAATTAATTTTAATTTAGATTAGATAATTCATTTTACCATCATTATTTTATAATACAACTTTTTGATCTAAAACATTCTAAATACATTAAACTACCTTCAAAGACAATATTTACTCTAAACTACTGGCTTTTGCATCTACTTTTTCAGCCTATTTCTTCTTGGACATTTTCTGCTTGTTTTATACTTCAGTTTCTCTGGACCTAACTGTAGAATGCCTTAGGAGTGCCTCTAGGCTTGGTTAGGGTCTCAACTCTTGTTCTTGCAGAATTTCCTTATTATAACATCTGTCATATTCTATTTTCATTGCCATTTTAATTTTTTCTTTTCTACTATCTTATTTTAAGCTCCTTGAGAGAAATAACTATTTTGTATTCATCACAGTGTCTTGAATGCTTGACATTAGACAGACACTGAGTGAATTAGAGAAACTGTTGCATCGATAAATTGATTTTTAAAAAATCTTTGCTCAAATAAAATTATTCTCTTGTGGTAACCGTAGAGATGTGACACTTGTATTTCCCTTCAAGAAAGAGCTTCCTGATTAGCTGAGAAGAGTGCAGTTAGCTGACCGGCCCCAACTTCAGTGTTTTCAGGATGACCTTCAATTCATGAGCTGAAAACAACTGTTTCTTGATAGGCAACAGCCAAGTCCTGGGATGGTGTGCAAACTATAGCAATAAGATTCTTCTAATGGGCCATCTTTGACTGCAGCACCCATTGGGTTATCTGATACTTTCAGATCTGTACCACGGTCTGAAGCCCTGCTCAATTCTGCTTCATCTCTTTCTGCTTTCACAGGTGTCAGAATAGGTGGAAGGTTTATCCTGTTCAATTCTGCTTCTTTTCTTTTTTAATCTTTCGCTGGTGTTATTTCCCGACAAATTGCGTATACTACTATCTCCTTCTCAGCATCTGCTTCCTACAGGACTAACTGACACAACTAGTAATGTAAAATAATATGTAAAAATCTGAAATCATACAAGAACACGAAATAGTTTCCAGTTTGAAATGAATTTAGATCCTGCGAAATGCTCAGTTGAGAATTGATAAACATCTTTCATTTG
>CAUYSK010101838.1:0-72354 GCA_963575035.1 Avahi laniger
ATAAGAACAAATAAGAAAGGGATGGGAGAGATGTTTGGGAGCTGGGTTATTTAAGACCTCTGGCAAGAAAGTAAAGCAGTGCATGTGGTCAGAATAAAGAAGGCTATTGCAGGAGGTTCCTTTGGAGAAGCTGGTCCTACACAGCTACATTCGATTGAAGAATCCGGATATGAATCAAAGGGCAGTAGGGAGCAGGTGGTTTGGAAACGAGCCACTCCTAGCTCTGTGTAGCTGTTTCCTTCCCACTGGAATATTCCCTTTTATATCCGAGATCTTTAAGATCGTGGCCTTATCACAAATACTGTGTCCATGTAGAATGCCTGCCAGCGATACAGAACTCATTTCTCCTAAGGAGAGAAGGAGACCACAACACGATATTTCAATAATCCATCATTTATGTTCGAGGATGGAAATGTTTTCAAGTAGGTAAACTAAAGTTGGAAAGTCAATACTATTTCATAATTTACCCTTATGCCTACTTTGTGAGTGTTTCAATTCCTGTAGAGAAGTTCAGTTAAAGGAATAAATGATTTCCTGGCTACCGAATAGGTGGAAATATGCTTAGTGGCCTTAGATGCCATGGCTTCAGTCAGATTTCTCAGAAACCCGAATAAAAGTAAATTGCCTGGTCTCGACTCAGCAAACTGTGGACAATAGTCTGTGCCATACACAATTAAGCTTGTGACCGGGGACTCATCCACGGGATGGGAGACTAATTCTTGTGCCGTGAGAAAGGAGCATTCTCTCCCCAGCCTGGCAATGCTGCCCAGCAGAGAGCTTGCATCATTTAACAGAGATGCCATTTTATTGACCATCATAAGCGTAAGTCTCACTGAAGCACGGATAAATAAATTAGTATCTCGAAAGTACATAACAGGAAAAGGAAGTAGAAAAATAGCTGCAAGACCAAGAGTGCTCTAAAGTGCAGTGGTTTGGATAATGCAAATGTTGAATCAGATCTTCCCCTGCCCCTGTGTTCCCCTAAAAATAATATGGGCTGTTTGTACAGACGCCAATTCCATTGACCCACCAGTATTTGGGAAGGAGAACATGGGGAGCATGTATTCCTGCCACTGTGTGGCGGGAGTGGAAATTCACGGAGAATTGACTGGGCTGTGGGTTACCTCCCGTGGCCTCAGAGTAGAGCAAGGCCAAAAGAGCCACCTGGGGCCTGGTTTGTGCTATTGGTCTTACTAGTCTTCCGGAAGAGCTGCTCTCATAGGCTCTTGGGTGGGACTGTAAATTTGCTAAACCAGGTTCACTGCAGTTTCCCCTGACAAAGGAGCATGTGCCTAGAGTGACTCCATCACTGGACTCTGTTTCCCTCCGAATTGGCTCTGTGTGTTTTTGTAAGAATGACTTTGAAGCTACTTGACTCTTCCCTCTCAAACTGTGGGAGAGAGTAGGTTTCTCTTCGGTGTTCTACATGCTACCTGCCTGGCTATATAAGGCTGTAGTGACCACCATGGATGTTTTATTGAAGTCTAAAGTATCCCAGAAAGTGTACATTTCTCTCTTTCTTATTAAATGGTGCATAGGAACAAGCTCATCATCATCCCAATTTGATTACAAATTGGTCTGTTTAATTAATTATGCTTTCTTTATTCCTATTTTCCCTTCTTACCTCTAAGCCCCCTTCTTCCACAGAATGGCAGCATTCTGTCTTAAGATAGAAACCGAGTTGATAGGAACGTGGCTAATTGGGTGTCTGGGGCAGCGTCATTTCCATTCACTGATTTTCCCTCACTTGAGCAGTTACACATGAAGCAAATTGGCAATTAAAGTAACCACACAACCCTGTAGCTGACACTGTGTTCTAGTTATTTCCATCATTCAGATGTGCTGCCAGAACTTGCAAGGAGACAACCAGGGCAGCTTGGGCCAATTCTGCCCCTATTGGCAAATTCTTCCCAGGTGATTTTGGATAATGTAATAGCAGAGATGGGATACATAAATGGAGCTGAGCTTTCTGAAGCCTTTCTTTCAGAAGGCGTCGGGCCCAGAAAGAATTGTAGAGGCTGCTGTGAGGAGTAATTGCCGTACCAACCTCCCCTATTGACAGGTACTTTCTTCTTCTACTTTGGGATGTCCAGATTCTTCCACAAGTACGTTTTTCAACAAGTGTAATCAGGAAAGGCTTCCAGCAAGAGGGGTGGAATGTAGAAATGCAATGCCACTGATCTAGCAAATCCCAGTCTTCCTGGGCACTTTTGCTGGGTGCAATAAACCACAGGCTCATTTTCCCTTGTGGGCAAAGGGCCAGCTTGACAGATGGTGAGGCGGGTGGGCAGCTGCCCAGAGATGGAGACTGTATCCGGAGAGTTGCACTGGGGAAGGGCAGGCTGCCCAGTTATTTAACCTGAGCTCTTCTGCAAAGGTTAGAGGAGGCATGGCTGGAGTATCTTGTAGCTAACCAAACATGCCAATAAAGGGGATGGAGGCATTTTGATTTGGTGTTTTGACCTTGCTTAATTCCAAGGGCTGGCAGGCATTGCAGTAAGGTGATTCTGGTCTTCATCACCATTCTTGTCTTCGTTAGGGGTGGGGGTGGTATTCTTCCTGGGGGCCTGGGTGAGACCGGGCATGGATGAATAGGGTGAATGTGAATTAGAGCCTTTTCCAAAGCAGGTTAGTGTCCTTGTGAATTAACTAGGATCGAGCATCAGATTCATTTCCTGTTTTGGGTTGTCCTGAGGGCAAGGATTGCAGAGCACAGGTTTCACAGAGACCAGGGGGTCCTAAAATTCAGCTCAAGGGGCTTTCTGGCCAACTGGGTTAAAGAAAAGGGTGTTTTGAGGGGCAGAGTATGATGCCGGTGCGTGTGCTGAGGGTCAGGAAAGAGGATGACTCTGGTTCAGCTGGGTTTCCCAGCTCCCAGGCTGAGATAGTTGTACACTTCTGAGACTAAGTGCTGAGAAGAGGCTCTTGCCTGTTTTTCAGTCCTGTCCCCACAAAAGAGACAAAAGCTGACATGTGTCTCTCAGAACCAGCCCATCCTGTCAGGTTTGGTTTCTGGAGTGGAGAGGAGTCTAGTCTACCAGGCTTCAGAGTAGAACCCAGCCTCTCTCCCGCAGCTTCCCGTGCTTATCCGGCTGCAGGAAAGCGCCTCAGTCCTTCTGTGCTGCTCTTGCATTTCTGGCCAAGCACTTGGCTTGGGAATGAGGGACCCCCTTCTTGGCCTTTGGGACATTGGCTAATAGTCAGAAAAGTTCTGTTCCAACATCCACTTACATACTTCCTCCCAGAGCAGGACAATGAGGGAAAATGGTTAAGGAAATGTACCTTGGAGATTTACTTCATTTTAAAAAATATTACTTGGCACTCAACAGAGATGAAGGAATTTACCAGCAGCTGAATCGAAGTGGGTAACAGAGATGTATATTAACTAACTAACTAATTAATTAGGCAAATACATTAGACATCAACTATGAGTCAGACATTATGTTGAGCATTAGGGATATAGCAATTTTTTTAAAAAGCCAAAATTCCTGCCCTTGTGGAGCTTACAATATAGAAGGGGGGACTCAAAGTAAACAAACTAAATAGGTTAAGTAACGAAAGCATGGCAGGTAAGACCATGGACTCTCCAGCCGGACTGCCTGGAGATTAAATCATGGCTCTCCCACTTAGTCGTTTTGTAATCTTGGGCAAGCTGCTTAACTTCTCTGTGGCTCAGTTTCCTCATCTGTGAAATGGGACAGTAAGGGACCCACTCTGCATCGCTGCTGTGAAGGTTATATGAGACAGCGTATGTCAAGCTCTTAAAACAGGCCTGGCATGCAATGAGCCTTCTGGAAAGGTTTGCTATGACCCCGTCATGTTATATGGTGTTAAGTGCTCTAAAGAGAAATAAAAGGACAGGAGTCAGGAAGGGGAGGGGTGGGGATAGTTTAAGTTTCAGATGGGGCCATTGGGGAAGGTCTCTTTGAGAGGCGGACATTGGAGCAAAACTTGAGGAGGTCTGAAACTTGAGGTTGGCCAGGGCGAGAGTCCACCAGGTAGAGGAAGGTGCAAAGGCAAGTGTCCTTGCTCAGAGGTCATCAGGCGTATTGAACAATTCACTGAGAGACCAGTGTGGCTCGAGTGGGCAAACGGGAGAGTGTGAAAACGAAGGAAATGGTAGAGTCGTGAGGCCCTTGTAGGTCACTGTAAAGGTGAATGTCTGGAAAGATCTCCTGACCTCAATAAGTTGATTGCTTTCTTGGCAGAGGTGACAACCTGGAGGCTGTTGTTGACAATGTTCCTGGGGTTTTGTATTCAGAGTCCTGGGGATGTAATTAAAAATTTCTCCTCTATAGGTTTAACATTTGGGATGCATGGGGTAAGTCCTTGAGTTTCCTACTGAGTTTATTCTTTTTCTATGAACAAACAATAATTTAACCTCAATAAGGGGAAAAGATGAAAGAAAAAAGTAACCTATGATTCTGTCACCTTGGCAAAATAACTTTGATTTTGCCACAATTCACACTGGAAGCTTATAAATAAAATGAGGATAAAAACGTCTTGCAAAGTTGCAGAAAATGGAACCAATATTGTTTGACGATGAATGAGGGTGGGGTGGATATTGACAACACCCCCAGTCAGAATCTAGGTATGTAGTAGCTGGGGGCTGGGCACATCTAGAGGCTGAGAGAAACTGTGCTTTGTGCTGCTACTGGTCTGAATTTGGGGCCAACCATGGAAACGGAAGATGGGGAAAGGACTGGAGAAATCTTGTGACAAGAAATCTTGTCATTGCGATTTAGCGAACAGTTGCTTAAAGGAGGGTGGGAGAAGAAGTCAAAGAGAACTCCAAGGTTTTGGTTAGCGGCAATTGGGAAATAGTAAATTTATAATAGAAACAGGGAAATCAGGAAAAAAGTCCTGATTTGTGGGGGTTCCCTTTCGGACATGCAGAGTTGAAGGGACTGGAGCTATGTTTCTCAACTCTGGGGCACTGTGGAATCCCCTAAGTTGTTAAAAAATTTGGATGCCCGGGCCCTACCCAGACCTACTAAATCAGCATTTCTGGGGTGGAGCCAGGGTGCCGGTATTTTATATGAGCTACAGTGAGTGCAACGTACAGTTGGAGTGAAAACCTCTGCACTGGAGGAAAATTCAGGTGCTGATGCTACTAAGAAATTTAAGAGCCAGGGAGAAAAATCTGGGAGTGGTTGCAATATGTGTGAGTTGGAGTCATTGGACAAGAAGGTTTAAGGAGAGTAAATAAAAAATAAGGGAGACCTGTCATTGTCTCAAAGGAAATTGAGGCAAACAGTATGAACGGATCCACACAAATCCTTCAACAATTATGGGAAATCTTAAAATCTATGTCATAATCACAAAAGGGATAAAGGAAGAAGTGCAGGATTGAGAGTTGGGACATCGGGATTTTACTCAAAGTTGATACTAACTAGTGGTGTGATCTTAACCAGTCACTCAACAAATGTTAATTGAACACCTATTATGTACCAGGCATTAATCCTAGGGAGTGGGGATACAGCATGAACAAAACGAGGCAAAAGTTCTTGCCCTCCTTGAGCTTACATTTTAGTTAAGGGATTGGACTGAGTTCACCCTCAGACTCTTTCCTGTGTGTCAAGAGTAGGGCAGTGCAACTCTCCAGTGTTCCCAGAAATAGTGACAATAGAGATAAGAATAACAGTGTGGACCACTTGCCCTTCCAGGACCACTGTACCCTTCTCTGCACCCTGGAAGGTGATCCGTGTGGGCTGCATCACTGGGTCTCTTGTCCCCTGGCTTCTGGGTCACTTTGAGCAACAGGAGCATGGGCATTTCTAGACATGGAAATGGTGGAAGGAGAAGGAGGTGGAGACATTTATTCCTTCAGCTCTCTCCCTGTCGAGTCACCAGGGGTTTGTGTATCCCCCTACTGAAGGCTGCCACTCCTGGCAGGTGGCCTTTGTCACTTCGTGTCAGGGATCTTACAACTGCTTCCTCTCCTTTTAGGTCTTAGAGTGATACAACACTGTCCCTTGTTGGCTTCCATAAACTCTGCCCACATCTTTGTAAACAGTCCGTTTGCTAAACTTTTCCAGTGCACCAGTTTGAGTATGTCATGTGCTTCTTGCCGGGCCCCTGAACGATCAGTTTTAATGACTACCTAAAACCATTAACTTAGTGCTAAACATTTTTAAGTAATGGTAACATTGCTGGAATAAGTGAAAACTCACTGACATCCTTCAATGTCAGCTGACAAAGCAGATTATAGACCCCCACACCTATAAATTTTGGGAATTGTGGGTGCTGACTATGAACATAATGCTCTTGGCTCTCGGAAGCCTTCCAGCAAGGTTGAGGTGCTGCCCATACTTCGGGACATAGGTGTTCATTTTATGCTCTTGGAAAGTACTTTGTCCACCGTCTCCATGTCCACACTACAAAGAAAGTGAAAGATCTAGATGGAGACAGTGTTAAGAAAGGACGAGCACTGAGAAAGGGTGCACATTCCTAAAAGCCTAAGAAATACACCCTTATCACCCTGAAGAAAGAAGGAAAGAGATTGCTTGCAGAAAAGCACATCCTCTGGTTTTGACCAGAGGATGATCAAAGCCATCTCCTCTTCAGCTTTCTTCTCTTCAGAGATTCAAGAGAATGAAAAGCAAACACCAGCCCTGCAGAGAGGCCATTTGAAATGATGTCTTGGAGATATTCCATTGAAATCTTCAAGCGAGTGTTGAAGAACCACCAACATATGGGTTCTGCTTGCCATGACATCGGCCAGACCTCACAAACATCCTACCTGGGTTGTAGCGTGCTGCGGGTCAACAAGGCAACAGCTGCCAGCCAATTGTCCAAGTCAGCTGCTTCTAACATGGGCTAGGGATGAAGCCACTGAACACATGGCGGGTGAGATCCCAGTTTTCATTTTCTCCTTTCCCCAGAGCAGGGGAGGAGAAGCTCATGAAATGGACGGCCAGCCCATCTTGGTTTGCCCAGACTGTCCTGGATTTAGCAGTGAAAGCTCCACTTCCCAGGAACTCCCTCAGTCCTGGGAAACCCTGGCTGGCTGGTCACTGAGAGATATGGTATCAGTGGCTGTGTATTGATTGCTCTTACATATGCAGATTTGATTGCCCATATGTTTTCTTTATGGTGATGTGTGACTGAATGATTCACACTGTTCTTCGTGTATTTTCACAATGCAGGGGGATATTTTCAAGTGGCAAATTTTAATCCCAGATTTGGATAACTCCATGACAAGAAAGCATAATTTATCTTTCAATGCAGAATTTAATAAAATACTCTTTTAAAAGATTGATAAAACTCATGGATGTCCAACACAACTTTTAAACTATTATTATGTAGAATTCCTTTCACTAGTTGATATCACTTTTGGCTCATTTACTGGGTCTTTATACATGTCCATTACAAAGTCTTGCTAATATTCTCTCTTTGCTCCTAAGAATCCTTTTCAGTTCCAAAGCAGAATGTATTTCAAAGTCAATGAATTTTTTTCTCCCTTTTTCTCACTTCTAAAGTTATACTTTTAGTGGAATCTGGTTTGACTTTCCCTGTATGGGGAAAAGCCCAAGAGAAACACAATACCCTGAAACATGATGGTAGTGGTGGTGATGGACAAGAGCTCTTAAGTGAGATGAAGAGAGACATCCCTTTCTAATTGCAAGAGAGAAGCACTATTGGTCCTATCTCTGTGCATCTCAACCTGGGCCCCACCACCAGAGACTCTGATGTGATTGATCTGGGGGTTACTGGAGTTACTCCCAGCAACGCCCCTGAGTGACTTCTAATGAGAAGCCAAAATGGAAAACCTCTTCTCTGGCAGCATTAAACATTTGTATATTTCCAAATTTACATCTTGTTCCACATCTTTTTGTCTTTCCTCATGATACCTCTGCCTGTTCATTTAAGCTCAGCTTCCCCTTGGAAGTTTTCTGCGATGCCCTTGCCATGATAGTACTGTGCACTTTATATTGAATGAGTTTATATTTACTTTGTGCATATTTATCCTTTTTTAGTTGTGTTTCCTGGCCTTTGTCCATTTCCCCTTTCTATGTGTGAAGGAAACCTCATTGTGTAAGTTTGATGACGCCCTGGGAGCAGAAACTCACTAGGTTGGACATGGAGCTTTTAATCTTGGCAGACTAACCAAAAGTCATAGCGAGAGCTCACAATTCATCTGCTGTCGGGTGGTGGTGGTGGTGACGATGAAGGTGGCAGTGTCCAGGCACCAGTTCTGTCATAGGAGTGGCCCAGCAAGGTTGCTTGTCCACATGCCTTTGTCAGCGGCAGCCTCTCTTAGCTCTAGTGTAACTGTCTTGCTATTCTGCTGGTTCTCAGAGCTACCCAGTGACCTTCTTAAGAATTACCCTTTTTGTTGAAAATAGAGTAGTTTCTGTTGCTGGCAACCAAGAAGAATGACTGATACCCTGTTCCACTAGAATGATCAGCTTCTCAAGGACAGGAATCACATCTTTATCTTTTATACCTCTAAGTACTGGTATGTAATATGCTCACAATAAGTGTTGAACTAAACTTTAAAAATCTCTAAGAAATCATTTGTGAATATTTCTATACATCAGATGTAATGTTTCCTGGTGACGCATAATATGTCTTCCATTTTACAATATACCATTCTGTCATTCAGGATCAATTAATTAGACTGTTACCATAGTTTTTGTGGATGAGGTTATTTTTTTTAAAGGTGTCAAGGAAAAAAAAAATCTTTGAAATCTGATGTCATCTGTCCTTAGACCGAGCCAAGTATTCCTGGGTTTTGAGATGTGCTGAGCTATATGCAAATACTTTCAGAGCTCAACGGACATCCTCTCTCTCTTCCACTTACTTCCCTCTACTGTCTTCTCCATCTCACCCTCCTTTCCCCGCACCCCCCTCCAGTTGCCTTGGCGATTGCTGACTTCACAGTGGCACAACACCGTGCTAGGCTGCTCCCTCGCTCCAGGGTGTGCCAAGGCTAGACATCTGCCATCGCCATCAATACCAGGTTTCATTTTATGCCCAGGGGACCCACGGTACACATCATCTCGGTGAAAAGTCCTTGTACCGGAATAAGGAGAGGCCAGAGAAGCCAATGTATGATAATCACTCCTGCTCTTAATTGTATTTCTCTGTTTCCATCAGACAATGCCCAGCTTTCTCTTTCTCCACTGTCTTTCAGCTCCCTTTCAGATGGGGAAAAATCATGATTGCTTGGTAGAGTGAAAGAAAAAGGAGACTGGAGACAGGGTGGGGAGGAGAGAGGAGTGGCGCAGATGGGAAATAGCAAGAAGGAAATAACAGCAAAGCACATTAGTCAACCGGGTTAGAACTTGTGACTTGAAGGGAAAAGCTGCCGCCTGCTGGGAGGGGCCATGGAAGAATGGGAGCGACTGTGAGAATCTTCTTTCAGAGGATGCTCTGATGAGCAAACTATAATTTCTCTATTCTACTTGATTTTCTCCTTATCTTCTTCTAGTTTAGCACAAGTGCTACCAATGACTTGGGCACATTATTATGCTATCAGCCAGTGAAAAACTTATCCTTCTATTCCGAGCATTGATCTCTGCCTCATGCTGGATGGAGATTTCTCAACTCCTCGTTCAGAGAAGCAGCTGGATTGCAGTGGGTGAAAAGGAATCACTCCTACTCCTAAATCTTGATATAAAAATGACAAACTATCAGAGCTGACAGGCCATAAAATCATTTAATCCAGCCCTTCATTTTCCAGATAAAGGAGCAAGACACAAACATTTTGAATGCACAGCTGTTTGACAGAGGAGCCCAGAATAGGGACTTTTCTACTGAGTCATGACAAGAAGAAGGGGCAAGAGAATAAAGTTGAAGAGGAAGAAAAAATGATGAGGTTGAGGAAGCTTGTGTTAATAATTCATTCTGTATTTGTGTTGTTCAGAATTTGAGAATGCTTTTTGATAAATTATTCATAGCGGAAGGTAAAGAAAACATCAGACTCTGTAGTACATCTGATCTGACCCTTTTGAGATGACCATTTCCTGGGTCCGGCATAACATAATGAAATTAGCCCATCAAGGGTCTTTGAACATGTTCAGTGAACATTTTCCATAGACATCCTGAGATACCCTAGAAAATAAAGGCAGCATCTTCCTCAAGGGACTGTTATGCATCCACTTGCATAATAAGCACGAAGAAATGTCTGCTTCTTCCAGTTAGCCATGAGCCCTCTGACACACGGACCAGGAGGATGTGAAATGCTGGGGACATCACAAAGGCAAGAGTCATTTCTGATGACAGAATTGTTTCAGCCCCTAGTACAATCCCCTGTCGTTAGGAGGTGCCTACGAAAAATTAATGAATGAAATTTGAATTTCGTGAGTTAGTGAATGAAAGCTAGTGGCCACTTTCAGTGTACTGAAGATAAATTTCCCAGCACATAAAGCAGGAGTATCCAAAGTGCTAGACACGTATTATTCTTTCTTTTTGTTCTAAGCCTCTTAGTCTTGGAAGATCGTAGACTGTGTTTGAGACAGAAGAAAGTCAATTTCAAGTTCCATCAGATTAAAATTGTGTGTGTAGATCCTCTACAACTTGGGTAAGGTTAGGAGTTCACCACAGGGAGTGTTGGATTAAAATCAGGAGTGTGGACTAAAATTTGGAAAACAAGTTATAAGTGTTTTAAGAAGTAGACATTTTAATGAAAGAGTACAGATAGATGGTTTAATTCAGGTAGGTGATGGGGCATAATGTCTTGAAGAGATGTGAATATTTTTTTCCTTCTGACTTTTATGACAATTACCTTTTAGGTTGTCTAAACTCAAGAAAAGAATTCCAGAAGAGCATTTGTAGATTTCTGCTTAAGTAGATGCCCAAGGATCTGGAATAAAAGAATGGAACAAAATCGTGGGGTTGAGTGAATTACATATAATAATATATTTAGAAATGGATAGACAAATTTCTATACATAATAATATTGCTAAACTAGCAGAGTTTCTTTCTTTAAAAGGTAGAATGAGAAATAAGCGATAGTGAGGTAGTGCGATTTCTGGGATGGAGCTATAGTTGTATTTTATTTGTGGGTCTGTGTAACAAATGCAGGGAGCACTTCGGCCAGTTCACTTTGGCCTCTGTGTCCACCCCTCCTCTCACCCCACCTCAAGCTCCTCCCACACTACCCCAACCAAATCAATGAATTTGTGAACACTGGGTTGGAATTCAGCCAGGAATATCTGAAAATGCCGTATCACGTTGCCTGAATCTATAAGGAGGAAATTATTCAGACGATTGATGCTCCTTAGGGCAGAACATTAAATTGATCCTTTGGCAAGGAATACCTCATGGACCTTAACACAGCAGTTCCCATAAATATCAATGTGATTATCAACCAGAAGTTGGACTTACCTATTTCTCAGAACTAGACAAGAAGGATATGTGTGTATATTTTTGTGTAGTTGTTATGTTTAATATGTGCGTATCCTGACGTGCTCAAACCCACCATTACATAAATCACACTAATGAAACTGCTTTGTCAAGCACACAATGCGCTTGATGAAACACTTCCATTATAAGACTTTGTTTTTGAGTACTTACCTTTCAAATAAAATTATTCCCTGGGCTAACATTGCTTCCTCGCATTTTCCCAGCTAAGTGGAATTCTCTTCTGAACAGGAAGTTTTATTTTAGCCCCTTCTGTGACATTACTATATTTTAATGATTTCAGCTTACAGAAAATACATTTTAAACTACTGTTTTCTTATTAGGAACCGAAAACCTTTCGAAAACTTTTCTTTCCCCAGGATGCCATTTTTTGCATTCCTTTGTTCAGTCATGCTCTCATTTGCTCACTCATTCAATAAATATTTATTGAGTGGCTGCTCTGTTCCAGATCCAGGTTCTAGGCATCGGATGCTCACTAGTGACCAGAGCAGACACAGTCCCAGGTAATTGATAAAGAAAACTAAAATGGAGTCGTTTAATAGGTGATAGGAGCATTGGGTAAGACAGGGTTGCCAGGACAGGCCTCTCCAATGATATAACATTTGATTGGTGACCCAAATGAAGTAAGGAATGAGCCAAGCAGAGGTCTGAGGGGAGAAGGCTTGAGGGAGACTGAACAACATGTGCAGAGACTTCCAACAGAGAACACGGTGGGCATTTCCAAATAAAGCACACATCTGCTCTTTACCTGTTAAGAACGCCTTTTAAAAATAACTCTCTCAGTTATTGACCATGTGGAATTGACTTGCTTCCTGATTTTGAATAGAACTCCTGTCCCACTGACCATTAATTTTGGTAAGTGTGGCTGTTTCAGGGCTGGAGAAACGGATATCCCCAATTTGGAGAGAGAAGCGGTGGATGGGAACGTTGGCATGGGCTTGCCTTGGCAAAGCTTGTCGCTGAAAGAAGAAGATGAATAATTAAAGGCTACATGACAACAGTTTCATGAGGAGATTTTGAAAATGTTCCATGTGAAAATAGTTAAAATAACATTTTCCTCCAATCACTGTTGAGCATTTAAAGATCTGGCTTGTGAAACGCTTCACGGGGTTTTGGGAAAGACTGTGCTCTTTCCCCACTGACAACAAATGATCTAGTTGTTCGTTTTACTCCGTGGCTTTGTGTCTGTGTCTGTGAACTAAATGAAAGGCAACGCCACAGAGTGCTTTTGGCGGTCGGAATTTTACAGGCTTCAGGCAGCTCTCTTTGCAGATTTGCTGGATGGATTCTCATTGTTTCAGTCCCCGAGACCACGCTCGTACAGAGGGAGCAGCTGGCTGCCGTGTGACTAATCCAGTGGTTGGGTTGTCACATCTCATCGACTCTGACTGCACATGTGGCAGCTGAACCCTCCTAACCACTGTCTTCTTGGGGCAGGTACCTATGTCCCTCTCCTCGTCACAGCACCACTCTTTCCCCTTCCTTAAGATTGTAGGTCCCGGCTCACTCCCTCCCATACTGCTCTGTCTGACTTCTTGAGGTACGTACCCTCGAAGTACCTTAACTTTCACTTCCTAGTGACCTTAGCCTCCTCCATCCAAGCCCCTCACTCCTTCCTTGTCATTCGATAACTACCAACTCTGTGCCTCTCCCACCTCCCTCCTTTATATAATAACTCTTTTCTCCAGTATCTGATTTCCACAACCCAACAACCTCGCTACCCATGGGGTCCTACCATCATTCACTATCCCTCACTTCTCTCGTGTCCTCACTTTGCTCCTTAACTTCTAGAGTCGATCATTGAAATCACTTCCTTGCCCATATCTTCAGCTCCCTTGTGCCTGTCTTGATTAGAAGCATTTCCTTGGCTTCTGGAACATGGCTGGAAAACACACGGTGATGTGGATTCGTCTCATTCTAACGCCACATTTACTAGCACCCACTCAGCCTGTGCGTGCTGCTTGGCAATCGTGCTGCCTCCCAAGGTCATCAGCCTCTGGCTCTCCAGAGGAAAATTTCATCCCTTCTCCTCTCTTCTCAGACCCCTGAATCTCAGCTGATGAACTTATTATTTTCATGAAAAATTGGAATAATTAGAAGAGAATCATCAGAAGCTCCCGCCACCACACCTACCCACCTGTGTCTGTGCCCTCATTATCTCACTCCTGTCCCCTTACCAGGGATGAGTAAACTGTGCATAGCCCATCCGCTGGTGTCTGCTGTGGACCTTGCTCCAGAAATTTGAAACCCTCTCTGATACATGGGCGGTTTCCTGGGTCACATCCATCAGCATACAAGCTGTTCCTATTTCTCTATTATTAGAAAATAGAAAAAACCTTTTGACCCCATTTCATCTTCCAGCCCCTGTCTTCTTTCTCTCCTTCCCTGAAAGGAAGCAAAACTTCTTGAATGTTTTGTCTATGTTCTCCGTCTCCAATTTTTCTCCTCCAGCTCAATGGACTTCAGGAAGGTTTTTCTCCCCTAGGAAGGTACCCAAATTACTCCTACCAAGATCATTGGTGACATCACCATTGCTAAGTCCCGTGGTCCTTTCTTGGTAGTTGCATCTGGTGAGGTCTGTGTTTTCATTTGGCTCATAATCCAGTGGAGAAAAGGTGAGAGTGCAGATAGCAAACAAGACTGTAATAGCTGCTGTTAAGGCAACAAAAATAAAAGTGAAGGGAGGAGAGAACCACCGTGCAGGAACCACCCAGGGATCACAGAAAGCATGAAGATCAGGACAGGGGCCCAGGCAGGACATGACCGTCAGAGATGAAGTAGGAGTCTGAGCATCACAACCCCAGTTTGATCTTAAGCCCTTGGAGAAACAAGGAAAGATAGGATTGGAGGGGAATGGGCTGGGCCTGCCTCATGACCATAGCTGGAACCCGACAGCTGCCTGAGATGAGGTGTGCTGAGTAGGAACAGCAGCTCCAGGCAGAGAGAGGATGTGCAAGGAAGAGTCAGTGTCACATCAGTGAGCCAAGGTGGCCCCAGCAGGTTGCCCCTGAGGCTGTTTTCTTGTTCACAGCAGAGTGATACTTGTTAGTTCAAAAGCTTGCCAGTATCAAATTCAAATTTTCACACATGGATTGCCGTAAATATAGACCACATAAGCAGATTTTTAGTCATTTAGTACCTGCCTGCATTGCACACCCGATCAAACTGTGCCCAACACCTGCCAGCCATACTTAAGATAAACACTGGGGCTATAAAAACAGATCCCAGGCTGCTGCTTGCTGCCCCTGGGAGCTCTCTGACCCAGAGAATCCCTGCTCCGATTATCCTCTTGCATGGGAGTTCCCTTACCCACCCCTATCTTGGATAGTGGCCCTGGCACTATAGCCTTTGGACAGGCTCATCCTGCCTGGAAACTTGTCAAAGTTGACACTCAAATAATGCTTGTGTGTGCTACTGCCACCTAGTGGTCATATATTTTTCTTTGCTCGGCTCTCAAATCCCTTAAACTCCCCACGAATGGGAAAGCCTGTCACAGCAGGTCTGATCCATGAGCGGAGGGGTGTCTCCTTTCTGGGGGCCACAAAACCAAGGCAGCTGGAGAAACCTTGAACCAGAGAAATAAAGGGACTTGTTCGCACTCACTGTATTTGTGGGAGAATCTCTACTTCTGAAAATCATTTTCTACTTGTAATTTTTTTGGATGAACCTGGTAGTTACATAAAAGTCTACAATCCAGGTATGTTTAAAAGTGGGTCTTACACTTCTGACCTTGTGTGATAAACTTTTGCTATATAATTGAGTGCTTTCATTTTTGCCGTAGTTGGGAAGGTCATCAATCTTCCCGCTTCCAGTGTCAAACAAGGGAACATGAAATGTGTGAACACAGCTGCTTTGAACTGTTCGTTCATTGTAAACTTTGGGTCATTCTTGTCTTCTGTATGACATGGCCGTACACCACTTCTAATCTAATGGCATAAGAATAGTTAACTCTGCTGGGAACAAGAGGTAAACTGTCCATTGCATTCCAAATACGAAGCAACTTCAACAAAATTGATTTTTTTTGGATAACGTCTTTGAGAAAGAGAGTTAGCTATTAAGCCAAAGGACAGGACTCACAGCATGCCACAGTTATAACTGCGTGCCTCCCTTACAGCCCCATAAGTACACATTAGCCATTTTGAGAGTTTCTTTATTTTTTGAGAGTTGCACTTGTGTGGAATGAGACGAAGCCTGAGTTAGACAGCAGATAGAGGCAGAATAGAACATTCTGCAGAGTGAAGAAGTAAGAAAGTCAAGCAATTGACTATTCAGCCAGACACTTATGTATTTATCCTTCACCCTATTGAGTGGAAGAATAGCTGTTGAATTTTCAGAGTTCAGCTTTTGGTTGAATGCCATAATTCTGAAGATCGGCACCACATCCGAAGATAAGGCACAAGACTCTTCTAAAATGACCAAGAGTCAGAAAAGGAGGAGATTGTAAGAATCTTCCAGAAAAAGAAACTGTTGTTTGATTTTTTTACTAGGTTGTGATTTGCTGCATAGGTGTGCAGCTTTATTTTTTATAAGACTAAGTTTTATTAAGGTATCAACTAGGATGAGATTGTGTCAGGTGCCTCCTGAGAAGCAGAATTTAGTAAGGACTTTCAGTTAAAGTCACTGAAGTTTCTTGGCACCACTGACACCAAAGTTCTTCTCTCTATAGAAAGTGACATCCAGAATCGATGCAATCTGTGCCCGATTGCATGTCACCTGCAGCAGCCCCTGGGCTTCTCATCATACTGGTTATTTAGCCTTTGCACTGGATGTGGGACATCTTCAGATTCAGAAAGATGTGAGTTAAAATCCTGTCTTCAAGCATTTCTCTTATGTTTTCTTCTAGTAGTTTCATAGTTTTGGGCTTTAAATTTAAGTCTTTAATCCATTTTGAGTTGATTTTTGTATATGGTGAGAGGTAGGAGTCTAATCTTGTTCTTCTGCATGTGGAAATCCAATTTTCCCGGCACCATTGATTGAAGAGCTATCTTTTCTCTATTGTGTGTTCTTGGTAAATTAGTACAGCCACGATGGAAAACTGTATGGAGGTCCCTCAAAAAATTAAACATAGAACTACCACATGGTACAGCAATGCCATTACTGGGTGTATATCCAAAAGAAACAAAATGAGTATGTCAAAGAGACATCTGCACTCCTATGTTTACTGCAACACTATTCACAATAGCCAAGGTGTGGAATCAGCCACGTGTCCACCAGCGGAGGAACGGATAAAGAAACTGTGGTTTACACGCACAATGGAATACTGTTCAGCCATAAAAAAGAATAAAATCCTGTCATTTGTAACAATGAGGATGGGCCTGGAAGACATCACGTTAAGTGAAATAAGCCAGACACGGAAAGACAAGTACTGCATAATCTCACTCCAGGGTGGAATCTAAAACAGAAACAGTTGACATCGCAGAAGCAGAGAGTAGAACAGTGGTTACAAGAGACTGGGGAGGGGTGAGGGAAGGGAATCCACACCTGATCTGCCAACTTCCAGCCCTGGGGAACAGCCGTTGTGCCCTTTCTCAGCTTCTGCTCCTGGGCCCAAGAACTCCTGGAGAAAAGCTTATGCCTGTGTCAACTGGCCTCACTTCATTCACGCTCTTTTAACAGTGGAAATGAAATATCGAATTAAGAAAGAATCACTTAGCGAGATCCTCGGTGATGCTCCCAAGTTCTCTGTGTGTCTCTGACATGTTCCCAACCCTTACCATCCCTCAAACCCCCACTCCACCCTCATCGACCCCCGAGCTGAAGATGAGACCTTCTAGCAAAGTGAAAATAGGCTATTTGACAAATACCCTATATCTTCTTTCCTCTCTGCTTTAGAATTAGAAGTGACTCCTGCCTCAGAAGAACAGAAGTCCTGGGTCCCCCAAAATGCCAACCTCTCCTCTTGGGGACCGCATTCCCTCCTGCCACACCTCGTTCCATACCTTCTCTTTCCTCCGTCTTCAATATCTCCCTCATCCTTCTTCCCTTCTGCCTATAAAATTACAAAATTGTTTCCCATTGAGAAACATCTTTCTGTTTTTACTCTCCCTTGTTTTCAAGTTACTATTCTGTTTTTCCCCTTCCTTTTGAGGCCAGCCTTCATGACAGAGTATTCCGCTCCGCGTCCTCTTTCTACGGCCTGCCTCATTCCTCAACCCATCCTACCAAAACTGTTGCTGCCAAGGTTATTGCTATGGACCAAATGTTCGTGTCTTTCCAAAATTCATACGTCGAAGCCCCAGTCCTCAATGTGACGGTATTGGGAGGTGGGGTCTTTGGGAGGTAATTAGGTAATTAGATTTAAATGAGGTCATGAAGCCCAGGTGAGGCTGCATGTTTAGAGCCCTCATGATGGTATTAGTGCCCTTATAAGAAGAGAACAGAGAGTGATGGTATGTTGAAAATGTCTCTCTCTCTATATATCCCTCTCTCTATATATAAACTATAAATAAAATATAAAAGTACATTCTGTATGTTATGTATATATGGTATATAATTAATTATATGTATATATTTATGATTTATATTTTATGTGCATAATATATAATTTATCTTTTTATATATGTATTTGCGTGCATATATTATATATATGATAGGTAGACTAGGTATTAGTATGTTTATGATTCTGATGGGGTTTAGGACATGCTACTCCAAAATATGGTACTTTGATCTATTGAATATTTTAAGCTTAGAGAATCTGAGAAACAGCAGGTGCAGGAAGGACTCTCTGATCTTGCCCTGAGCAGGTCATAAGATGGTGAAAGTTATCAATATCAAAATGGAGGCAAAATGTCAAACCCTAGCAAAATGGAGCTGGGAGGCCCTGATGGAGTCCTCACCCACCTAGGGCTGTGATGGGAAGTGTGCAAAGAACTCATCAAAACCTCAGCATTCCAGATAAGCCGCTTGCATGAGGACACTTGCCTAACAATGGCTGTCTCTCCCAACGAGCTAATGCCAACTCTTCAACGAGCCCCTGTAACCAATGGTCTTTATTTCAAAACAGTTTATGTGGACTTCTCCCTTTTGTCTTTACAAGCTTCTCCTGCCCCACCCTCTCCAATGCACCTGTGATCTGTCATGGCCCATGTATCCCAGAGTGCAAGCCCCTGCTAGTCCTGAATAAACTCTTTGCTTTAGAAAGTCATTCTCTTTGTCACTTATTTTAAATTGACAAGATCGTTACCTGAGAGGTGTCCTCCCTATACCCAGCGGAGAAAAGCACCCTCATCTCTGAAGGAGGAGAGAGATGCTGGGAGGGGTCTGAACAGGGCTTGCTAAGTGTCCCCTGTTTACTCCTCTTAGCTGGTATCCCGATTTTTCCTATCGTAGTTTCCCACAACTTTCTTCTTCATCCAACCTAGTACAAAAACACTCAGTTTTAACTGTTTCTTCAGATTTTCGTTTCCTTATGATGGCTCCCGTGTCACTTAAAACATATATGAAACAAATTTGTATGTTTTCCTCTTATTTATCTGACTTTTGTTACAAGGGTGGAGGGAAAAGATATTTTCCCTCCTCTACAATACAGCTACATCAGTTGATTGTTTCAGAATGAACAATATACAGGCTTATTCAATTTTTTAATATTGCTTCTTAAAAATACAAGTTAATTTTTTTCACAGAAAACTTTGGAAACAGAATAAGCAAAAAAAAAAGCACTACTTATAATAATCACTGTTACCATTTTATCTGATCTAAAAAGTCATTGATTATAAGATAGACCACTAAGAGAGATAAAAATAACCAAGTGGGAGACTAATAGCAACCCCTCCACCCCCTGCGCCCTTCCCGGCCTGAATAAATCCAAAAACAAAGGCTCCTTGCACACCATGCAGAAAGGAGCAGAAGGAAACTTTTATTATAAACTTAGTCTGGGTAGAGGAAGAAAAAATCTCTCCCCTGAGAATTCGTACCACAAGCTGGTACCTATATGCAGGTTTGTGGTCTGAATTTACAGCTCCCGTGTGGTCCAAAAATGTTAAAGAAGATAATTTAATTAAAAAACTGGCAGAAGCAATTCCAAATCCTCTCTGGCAGAATTGAACCTTTTTACTCCAGGCTGTCAACAACTGCAGGACACCCGAGATTATAACATGCAAACAAATTGCAAGAAAAGAAAGTGCATCCCAGAGTAGATAAAATAGTTTACTTTGGCTACATTTTTATATTTTTTTCTTAAAGAAGAATTCATATTCTGTATGCTTTTTCTATATAGTGGTTTAGAGCATGAATTTTAGAGTCAGACAAACCCACGTTCAAACCACAGCTTTGCTTCTCTCTCAGTCTGTAACTTTATACAAAGCACTTAACCACTTCATGGCTCAGTTTCCACATTTGAAATTAGGTAGCAACAGCATGTACACCCCAGAGGCTTATTGCAGGGGTTAAAATGAGAAAAGCACAGTAACTAACACACAGTAGGCACTCTGATATTTTTTAAAATGGCACCATTATTCTTATTTCTCACTTGGCAATGGGTCCCAAGCATTTTTCCATTACAATAAATGTAGATCCACACTTTCACATTTGAGAGCTGCCTGATAAACTGAGGGGGAGAATAGGAAATTTCTCTTGCTCAACATTTAGCTTGTTTCCAACAAAAATATTGTTAGCAATATTTGTTTTAAAGTATAAGCAAAGCTGGAACAAAAATTCTTATATGTACATTTTGGCATAATGTTACTTTTTAAGAAAAATTTCTAGAAAAATGCCACTCAGGTTTAAAAATATTTCTGTTTTAAACTGTCTTTGTAGCCAGATACTTACCTGCTCTGCTTTTAAAACTGTCGCTCATTTCCTTCTAATGTGACAATGGACCCTTTGATTTGTTCCTTTATGTGACATCTTGAAAACTTTGTCTCTAACTTCTTCCAGACTTAGAGGCTTCATTCAATATTGTTGAGCTGTTTTGGTGGGACTTGGTATTCAAGGCTTTCTTTCATTTGCAAATCTTCATTTTTATCCCTCATTTTAATTTGCTAGTTCTACTTCTTGGACATCCTTATCTACTACGTAGGAATCTACTTCCGGTTCTACCCAGGTACTTTCTTTTTGCAGTTGGAGATCCTTTTATAAAAGTATCTTAAATGGATTTTTCTAGCTCCCAGAGTCCTGGTCACTCAGTTTGGAAAGGAGAGTCAATTTTCACTGAGTCCAGGTCACAAATCATGACAAAGGTTTTGTAAAAGATCCTAATATTTTCCTATTTTACCATGGTTGAGAGGCAAGCTATGTGTTACAGCAACAACAGCTACCAGATTCCAATAATGATTTCTGAGGCCGACATTTTTCTTTCACTCGTTGACACTGAAACCTACCAAATATCAAAACAACAGCTAGCTGTACAATTAAAATAATAAATTATGTGAGGAATAAAACTAATTTCACTGGTAGTTCAACTGCTTTGATATATTACACTTTGATTTAAATGGTAGAACAATAAATATAGGCAAAGATTGCTGAAAGAATGGTAGAACTGGGCTAACAAAATTTTAAGCATCCTCAGACGGCACAACAAACATCAGATAATGCAGAGCATAAAGTGACCCTGAGTAAATGTCTGTCACTAATTAATGGATGCTGTACCAGCCAAGGAAACACATAACACCACCGCAGAAAGGACAAACAAGGTCAAAGTCATAACAAGAGACAACATCGTGCTTTAATATTGTGACAAGCAGATCAGTTGGGTGAACCCAATAAAGCAATCCTAACAACAGAAACTGAAATTGTTCAGAGACATTTTCCATGTCATGGATAAGTGGGTATATTAGGTGTTTTTTTTTTTTTTTGTTATGTTTTGTTTTAATGCCGTGTTAACAAATTATCACAATTTAGGGACTTGGAACAATGCCCATTTATCAGTTTCCAGTTCTGTCGGTCAGAAGTCTTCTTTTAGATTCTCTGCTGCAGAATCTCACAAGGCTAAAGTCAGGGTTAGCAACATAGCAGGGTTATGTGTGTCTTTTTTTGGAGGTTCTGGGAAAAAAATCTACGTCTAATCTCCTTTAGATTGTTGGTAGGATCCAGTTCCTCACAGTTGTAGGACCCGGGCCCCCTTTTGTGGCCCCTCCATCTGCAGCCAGAGGTGGTGTGTTGAGTTCCTCTCATGCCTCAAACCTCGCCCACTTCCCCTTCTGTCTTCTCCTGCCTTCCTCGTGCGCCCCCAGCAGGAGAAAGTTCTCTGCTTTTAGAGGCTAATGTGATTATATTAGGCCTAAATAATCTCCCCCTTTTTAAGGTCAACTGTGCCATGTAACACAACGCAATCAAGAGAGTGATCTCACATTCACACGTTCTGGGCATTAGAGTGTGGAATCATGGGGTCCCTTCCAAGAAATTCTGCCTAGAAATTCAGTGGGGTATTGAAAGTACAGAAATCTCTAGTCTTATGGACACAGAAACCAGAGACTCCTATAAAAAGTATATATCGGAGAGATTTTATTGTAGAGCTTTCTTTTAGAGAGTATTTCTGTTTGTAAAATAACTTCAGTTCAAGTTTGTAATTATTTTAACATATTTAACATTTTTTTTCCCTGAATAATTAGCTACTGGACTTTTCAAACAATTATTCTTTTTATATCAAGGTCACCATGGATTGAAAATAGAAGGGGCTAGGCTTCTTTTACATTAAGGCTCCATGATAAATACAAATTTTGTATATAATGAAAACTTGGAAATATTAATGGTAAAAATAATGTTAATATTAATTTTAATATTAATATTAATACATGTAATAATTATCTTAATGAACTATGTCTTCATACTGCAGTATGTGTTTGGGAATAACATTTCCTTATGAGGTAGCATGGGCTGCTAAAATTTTCTTATATGTAGGCTTTTATAGTGGTCATGATTTGATCTGAGAAATATCTGAATCTATTGTAATATTGTGACGAAGTTTAATTATATAACTCTAGGATTTTATTGCTTGCCCTTTCTTTCATAACTTTGGAAAATGTCAAACAATGAAGGTTTTTCTTGCACCTGCTTTTTATCTCTGGTCATAAATACTCTTTCCTTTATTTTTCTCCTTGGCTCATATCTTCCCTGACATATATTTACTTGTTTGTTGTATGTCTCTCCTCTGCCCCCCAACTAGAATGTGAGTCCATGAGAGCAGGACCTCTATTTTATTATTTCCATAACTCCTGTGCCTAGAACAGTGCCTGCTTGTAGTAGGTGCCCAATACTATTTGTAAATGAATAATTGAAAATTAGATGGGACACCAATTTTCCTACAAGTATAATACTTCAAGCACAGGAAACTAATTTTTTTAGAAGCTCATGTTTGTATAGGCCCGAAGGGAACTTTCCTTCTACCCTTTGAAGGTTTGATAATTTGAATCTCTGGAATACACTTACAGTAGACATATTAACAGGAGAAAAGGCATACACATTTATTGCAGGCATACTCATGGGAGCCTTACAAAATAAAACCCAAATGAGGACCAGATCACCAAAGTTCTTATAGTATCTGGAGCTAAAGAAAGAAATAGGGGCTTACAGTTTCTAGGGGGAGGTGGTTACAGGTTATGGGAAGTTGAGGGGAGGAAATGCATGGTGAACAGAAGCTGTGTTGTCATGCAGACTGAGTCTCTCAGACAGCTGTCCTCTCCTTTCCTGTGGATCCCCATTAGGTGAGATTATGGGGAAGGGGCTCATGAGACTTGCATTCCTTCTGGAGGAACTTTCTTAGTCAGATAAGGGAAGCTCAGAGAAAGCCTTTCCCTGAATTTGCTGCTCCCAAGTTGTTCTCAGTTTGAAGTCCAAAGCAGCATGTTTTAGGACATAATTTTCTGAGCCTCAACATTAGGACAAGTAAGATGTTTATGATGATTTAAGCACTCAGTGAGGATGTGTGTGAAGTTTGATTCTTATAACTAAAATGAGAATCACCACTGCGGGGTACTTCAGGGAAAGAGGCAAGCAGTTTTTCAGGGAATTGTGACTCCAATCAACCAGTGGGCAGCCAGAGGTAGGCAGGAAGAAGTGGGTGTCATCTGGCTGCCAGGATTCATAACCTAAGCCATTTTTAGTGACCTAGAGACACAAGTGAGCATCAGAATTAAGAGTACTCTAGAATCAAATGGTCTAGATTCAAATCCCAGTACTGCCACTCACGGCTGTGTACATTCAGGTAAATTTCTCCACCATCTTGTGCCTTGGTTTTCTCATTGATTAAATGGAGAAGATAATAGTGTCTCCCACAGAGGATTGTTGTAAGGACCGAATGAGTTGGTCCACGTAAAGCTGTTAGAACAATGCTCGACACAGGGCAAGAAGTATGTGTTATCTGCTTTTCCTATTGTAGTTATTATAATAATGTCTGTTTTACTGGGTCTTGACCCTTCTCTTGTGATGGAGGATCTGATTTCCCTGCACAGTTGACCTAAAGTATTTCTCAGATTTCTGGACATCACCTTAACTACCCAGGAGCAAGGATTGCCAGTATCTGGTCTTCTATGATGTACTTTCCTCTTCTCTGGCACTTTGTCTTAGTCAGCTTGGGCTGTTATCACAAAACACCATAGACGAAGTGGCTTAAATAACAGATATTTATTTATTGCAGTTCTGGAGGCTGGAAAGTCCAAGATCAAAGTACAGCAGGAGTCAGTTTCTGGTGAGGGTTCTTTTGCTGACGTGCAGATGTTTGCCTTCTCACTGTGTCCTCACATGGCAGAAAAAGAGTGATCTCTTTATTTCCCTCTTCTTGTAAAGCACTAATCCCATTATAAGGGCACCATGCTCATGGTCTCATTCAACCCTAGTTACCTCTCAAAGGCTTCATTTCCAAATATAGTCATGCTATAGGTTAGAGCTTCAACATACACATTTTGGAGGATATACAGTTCAGTCCATGTCAGTGGGACATTGTGCTGCTTCTGCTGGGGTTTGAGCTCCTGGTGGGTATGGCTGATATATCTGCTAGGAACAGTCACATCTGCTGGGCCCTATCATGAAGCCAAGAACCACAATGTCCACCCTATTTCTGAGATCACACTGTCTGCCACTGAAACTTTGATCCTCAATGTGTTTTCAAAGCTGTACTAAGCTCTGATGCAAAGTAGAACAAAACGTGGCTCTCTTTCCAATTGTGTGTGCTTCTTATCTCCAATGTCCCACCATATTTATAAGTAAATGGGTCATATTAGGCAGGTTTTGTCACCAAATGCTGTATGTTAACCCCCAAATCTCAGTAGCTTACAACACACATTTGTATCATGCTCAGGTCTGCAGGTTCGTTGTGATTTGGTTCATCTTGGCTCTACCTGGTTGGGCTGACTGAGCTCCAGGATCAGGTTGGGTTCAGGTGTTCTCTGTGTCTTTAGTCTGGTATCCACGTCAAAGAAGGTATGGAGATAAGACATGGTCTTCTCATAGTGAAGAGTACCAGCTAAATCGATGTATACTTAAGACTAGAATCTAGAATCTAATGCCAATAGAAAATATGGATGACAATTAGAAATGAGAAGCCCAAGCAGATGGCCAGTAGTCCAGGTTGGGGAAAAGCTCATAGCACCTCACTAAGCCTGGATCCCTTTGAATTAGGGCCTGATTGGGGCTGAATCTGCATGTGGTCCAAAGGACAGGACTGGGAAGGGATGAATAGTGGCAGAACAATAAGAGCCAGGAGAAGCCATCTAATAGCCTTATCTTAGGGGGTGCTTTTCTGGTCCATTCAGGCTGCTATAACAAAGCTGCTATGGCACAAGCTGGATGGCTTATAAATGACAGAAATTTATTTCTCACAGTTCTGGAGTCCCAGAAGTCCAAGATGAAGGTGCCAGCAGATTCATTGTCTGGTGAGGGCCCATTTCCTCATTCATACACTGTGTTTTGCTGTAACCTCACATAGTAGAAGTGGTAAAATGGGTGAGGGAAGGGACCTCCTTGGGGTCTCTTTTATAAGGGCTCTTATTCAAAAAGGTCCAAGCTCAGTGATGTACTATGATCTAATTACCTCCCAAAGGCCTCACCTCCAAACACCCTCACTTTGGGGATTAGATTTCAACATATGAATTTTGGGGCTGATACATCCAGTCTACAGCAGGAGCTAAGGAAACCAACATTCAACAAAGATGACCCAAGCAGCTAATATTTCTTAAACAGCAGAGATTATTTGGTAGTTAGATTATCAGTAACACTCATTATTGCAGCTGGTTCTCAGAGCTGGTTCCACAGTTCCCTTCCAAACCACTGTAGTTTTGTCTTTATAAAAAAGTCAGTCCAAATTGTTTAAAATGATCTGCCTAAATGAAGGGTTCACAGATTCTTCTCCATTAAGGAGTTCATAAGTAAAATTCAAGGACTCTGTGAACTTAGTTGAAAAAAAGTTTGTATCTTTATTTTCATTAACCTTTGGCCAAAATGTAGCATTTCATTTGATTATAAATGTGAGCAACAAACCATAGTATAATAGTAGTCATGTTATCTGTAACTTTATCATCAGTAGAAATCATAGATAAGTTCATGCCATACTACTTTTGTTTCAAATATCTTAAATACTGCTCATAATCATGCATACACTGAAATTTTTGTTAACATTAGACCTGTCATTATTGTGTTAATAAAGAAGTATATACATCATTACATAACAAATTTGTGTAATTTTTTTTTAAATTATTATTAAAAACTGAAACAAGACAAGGGTGCTCACTGTCACTACTTCTATTCAACGTAGCACTGGAAGACCCAGTCAGAGCAATCAGGCAAGAGAAAGAAATAAAGGGTATCAGATCAGGAAAAAGGAGGTCAATATCCCTGTTTGCTGATCTTGTAACTATTATAGAAAACTGTAAAGACTTCACCAAAAGACTCCTAGAATTGATAAATAAATTTGGCAAAGTCTCAGCTTACAAAATCAATGTACACAAATCAGTAGCATTTCTATACGCTAATAACAGTTAAGCTGAGAGTCAAATCAAGGACTCAATACCATTTACGATAACTACACAGAAAATAACTTATCTACGAATATACAAATTTTACACTATTTTATATGAGAAACTTGAGTATCATGTCTTGAGTACTACTGGAACCAATCCCCCATGGACACTGAGGATGACTGTACATAGGACAGCAATTAACTTTTGTATGTTAACCTTGTATCCTGCAACCTTGCTGTAATTGCTTATTAGTTCCAATAATTTTTTTTGTCAATTACATAGCTGATCATGTTATCTGTGAACAAGACAGTTTTATTTCTTTTTTTCCAGTCTGTTTACCTTTTATTTCTTTGTTTTGTCTTTTGCCAGCACTTCCAATACAATGTTAAAAAGCAATGGTGAGAGGGAGCGTCCTTGCTTTATTCTTGATCTTAGTGCGAAAGACTCACCCTTCTCACCATCATGTATGATGTTAGCTGCAGGTTTTTGCAGATGTTCTTTATCAAGTTGAGGAAGTTACCCTCTATTCCTAGTTTGCTGAGTACAGATTCTGGGTTATTTTTCCTCTCAACATTTTTTTAAATATTTCACTTTACTATCTTCTTGCTTGCATAGCTTTTGAGGAGAAATTAAATATAATTCTTATCTTTGCTCCTCAATAGGTAAGGTGTTTTTTTCCTCTGGCTTCTTGTAAGATATTTTTTTCCTTATCTTTGAATTTCTGAAGTTTGGATATGACATACCTAGGTTTGGGGTTTTTGTTTGTTTGTTGTTTTTCCTTTTGTTATACATCCTGCTTAGTGTTCTCTGAGCTTTCTGCATTGTGTGGTTTGGCATATGACATTATTTTAGGGGAAATTTTCTGTCATTATTGGTTCATATATTGCTTCTGTTCCTTTCTCTCTTTATTCTCCTTCTGGCACTCCCAACATGCATATTATAACTTTTGTGGTTGTCCCACAGGACTTGGATATTCTGTTTTTTTTGTTTTTTCTCTTTGCTTTTCAGTTTGGACATGTCTATTGTCATAGCTTCAAGTTTAGAGATGTTTTACTTAGCTGTGTCCAGTCTTCTAATGAGTCCATCATTTCATTTCTGTTGTGGTGTTTTTGATGTCTTGCATTTCTTTTTGATTCTTTCTTAGAATTTTCATCTCTCCTTATTATCTATCTGTTCTTGCACATTGTCTACTTTTTCCATTAGAGCTCTTAGCATATAATTATATTTGTTTTAAATTACCAATCTGATAATTCAAACATCTCTGCCATATTTGACTGTGGTTCTGATGCTTGTTCAGTCTCTTCAAACTGTGTTTTTTTGTTTTGTTTTTATTTTTTATTTTTTTTTTGCTTTTTAGAATGCCTTGTAATTTTTTGTTGCAACATGGACATGAGGTACGAAAGGAAGTCAGGTAAATAGGCCTTTATTTGTATGATGGTAAGGTGTGGGGAAGGGGAAGTGTTCTACAGTCCTATGAGCAGCTCTCAGTCTTTTGGTGAGCCTGTGTCTCTGGACTGTGAACTTCACCAGTGCTTCTCAGTTTTTTTCCTCTCTTTAGGTGGGACAGGATAGCTGAAGGGGGCTGGAGTTTGGTATTTTTCTTTCCCCTGGTCAGTTAGGCTCTGATAAAACCCCCGCAGGTTAGGTTCTAGTAAAATAGTTTCTTCTAAGGCAGGCCTTGCTAAGAACAGAATGCTCTGGTGTGTTTCAAATCGGTAACTTTTCTCCTCTCCTGTTGGAAGCATGAGAAGATTTTTCTCTGATAATCACTGCGAGGACGTGGTAGAACTCCTGTAGGTAAAACTCACAAAAGTGTGGGGGCCCACCTATGACTGGGTCTCCCTGGAGTTTTTAACTCTCACATGTGTCCACACCAAGCCTCCAGCAATTCACAAATTACAATTCAGGTTTTCCTACTTGAGCACTTGTTCTTGCAGAAGTTTCTACTGGTGGGTTTCTGCTCTGCTGAGCTGTGATTCTCTGACAGGCTGTCTGTCTCTCCAATTTTTGGGCCAGTGACACTTTTCTGATAGATCTAAGGAGAGTTGTTGATTTGTCAGTTTGTTCAGCTTTTTACTTGCTGTTAGGATAACGTGGTGACTTCTGAGCTCCTTACATGTCAGACCAGAAACCCCTTATGCTCCAGATTTATTCTTAAGTATGTTGATAATGATATTTCAATATTATGAGTTTTTTCTATAATACTGTTTATTGTGTTTTATGATTACAAAAAACCCAAAGTATTAAGCTAAGTACTTAGATAGACTTCACCAAAAAGTCAAGGGATTCCATGGCACACAAAAGTTTAAGAAGCCTTGATCTAAATGAACAGGACATGAACGAATTTATGTTTGATTCCATTTTGCTGTGTAGTGTGGTCTTTCCAGTTTCTTAGAGAGTTTGTTGTGTTCCAGTGCAATGGGTGACAATCATATGACACAGCTTCTCAAAATTAATTCTTTAGCAGCAGACACTGGTAAGCCGTTTTGCGCATACAGTTCACTCTCTGCCTGTGCTGAGCGAGGCCTGGCTCTGAGCTGCTGTAGCCTGGCCAAGGTCCCTCTCAGGGAGAATGGGAAGGGAAAACCGTGGATAAAGCAAAATATGATAAAAATCTGTTAAAGAAAACAGTCCGCTCCACAGTGCTGGTTTGTAAGCCATCTAGCCACAGTTCCCAGGTAAAGAACAGAACATTGGATCTTCCACAGAAGCCATTGCAATTTTAATACCAATTCGCACTGGATATTGTCTCAGATCCAGGGTGTTGTTTAAAGCGGTTTAGAATGCTCATTGCCAGAATAGGCGCTGGGATGTGTTTCTGGCCAGCCTCTCTTTCTCAACAGCTGCTCCCAGCTAGTGAAGAAATGAACGTCTCAGTGCTGACTAGGACTCCGGAGAGAGGCTCTTGCTGGAGAACTCCAGACAGGGAGTGTTCATCATCTGAAAGCCAGGTATCCTCTTCGCTTCTGGCAAAGCTTGCTGCTCCCTTTGGTGAACCTGATGCTGTGCTAGAGGGCGTTGCTCCATTATGACTGTCGACTTTTGGCAGAACCCAGGATGTTGGTGCTTTGCAGAGAGGCCAGAGCAAATTAAGCCTCTAGCAGAGAAGAATGTGTGCTGACAAAATGGCCTGAACCCATCTTTCAAAGTAAAAACTGAAGCTGCGCTTTTGGAGGAAGATAGACACGGATCACTGAGAAAAGGTTTAGTTTAAATGAAAAAAAAGTAATAAAAAGGCACATCCCATTTCTTGCTTTAGCGCCTCTGTGTCTGCAAAGACTAATACAAGAACACAGTCTATGGAAGTGGCTCAGTTTCCACTTGTCTCCAATCATGTAAGTTATATACCAGTGAGGCTTGTACCTCTGTGAAAATGAAGCCACCAAAAAATTCCATGGTTTCTTTATTCAAATTATTTTCTTGTTAAAATAGAAGAATTTTAGAAGTTTTTTTAAATGGGCAACTTAAATAACCTTCAATGATCTTTCATCTCTTCTTTCCCATTTACTGAAAAGTGATTATTCATCCAGGATATCCTGACAACAGAGGCAGAGATGAACACACCTAAAAGTGTCCGAATGACTCTTAGCTGTTCTAGTAAATTTGCACTCTGTGATAAAAAGAATGTTTCATAAAGAACCTGCATATGTTAAAGAGAAAGAAGAGAAAAACTGAGGAACTGCTATACGTGTGGCTAAAAGATTGTACTTAGGAATTAGTTTTGGTTCAGGTGTATGGCCTGAGCACTTTTGTTAAGGAGAAAAAGACCAAGCAGTTTCTACAGGCATAGAGTAGTAATACTGTTGTTCATCACTCTACTTCCACTAGCTCAAAAAGTGTGGCTGGTGAAGGAAAAATGAAGAGAAAATCATAGAGGTTTGGGTGGCTCATTAACTTTGTTTTTATCTTACCTGTACTGGAGTATTTGACCTAGTATTACTGGTTTTGGGAAAAGACCATATAAAGTTATTTAGAATTAGTTATTTATAGAGGACATTTATTTTCAAAATATTTGGAAGAATAGGAAGATTATGTGCAAGGCAGAGAGGAAAAAGATGCAATAAATATGGTAGATTGTTTTAAAAAAAGGAGCCAGAATGAGGAGAGAATATTATGTATATCATAGACATAACATACACACTTCAAATTGACTTTATCATGGCCTTACCTGCTGTCCAAGAACTATATTATTCAGGAAAGCTGCAAACATGGATGAGAAAAATGACATTCTTATTTTTCCTAAGCTCTAACTTAAATTGAGCTTCTCTTTCAATTATGAATATAAGTTTCATTAGATTGTTAAAGAGATTTATGGTACAAAAAAGGTAAAACCTCTGGAATATTGGTATCATCACCAACAAATTGGAAAATAAGAATTTGTCATGTTGGGGCCGAAATACCAGTTTATTTAGCTAGTAAATACATGAATCTAGTAAGAGATATTTTAGATCAAAGGACAGTGATAATGTTACCTACAACATCCTAAATATATTAATGTATCATCATACTCTCTACAACTGATATTTTCAATTCTGTTCTACTTGCTTACTGAGAATCTACTAGAAAGCAGGTATTATGCAAGGCTCTGGGGGGGGCTACAGTGATTGAAAAAGCTTACAGTGTTTTGGAGAATGATCTTGTGTACATGGTGACTTTGATGACTTTTGAGAGAGATAAAGAGCAATTATTTAGTGACTTACTTGAACTCTGCATGTATTGGCAGGGAGCATAGGTCCTCACGGTATCCATGTATACCTTCTTTCTTTATTGACCCAGTTTTTTGAGCATCCACCTTGTACAAGGCATGAAGCCAAAGAAGGGGATAGCATTTTGATAGGTAGTTGGAGACACTCACACTCACACTCCCCCAGCCCCCCCCAAACTAATACAATCTACCTGGTGGTCTCATGCAACCCTTACTAGGTATGCTCATCTCCACCTCTCTGAATCCCTCATGCAATTCTCCAGGTCACTTGGCCCAGTGGATAGGAGACTATAGAGAGATCATCACAACCCATTCATTCTTCTGGACCACAAATAAAAACTCATTTCCCAACAGTGGCTGTCCAGAAGTATCATCTGGGTCTTTAATATAAGATTCTTTGGAATATCAAGACCTTATCAGGCTTGGGTAAGCCTGGTTCATTTGATTCATGGTCTTCATTGAAAAGGAGATAATTAACAGAAAGATATTGGATATTTCAATAAGATATGCTGAGTCTCCTGATTTATTGTGGAGACAGCTACTTTAATTTTCAGATGAAAGTGTAAATGTTGATTCTTATGTGCTATTTCAGCTATAACAATATTTTAAGAATAATCAGCTGAAACAATAGAAAACCAAGTCCATTACCACTGGTTTATGTAAACTAAGCTGATTTCATGTGATGCTTGTTACCAAACATAATGCATATTTTAAAAAGTCCTTGTTCGTCGCTTAGCATCTCTTGCCCAGGTGAGGATGTGCACCTCTGTTCAATATCATGAGGAAGTTCTCCAAGTCCTGGTTCTCGTATTATTTCTCAAGCCAAGAGATGGACTAATGGAACCAGGACTCTTGTTGCCTTAGAGTTTCAGTGATGTTCTGATTTCTAGGCCTTTATTAGTTCCGTACATGCCACATGATCTTGGGCAAGTTCATTTATCTAAACCTCAGTCTCCTCATCTGCAAAATGGGTATAATAAAAATAGTACCTAGATCACAGGATTGTTAAGAAGATCAAATGAGATAATTCTTGTAAAATAATTAGGAGAATGCCTTAGAATGCCTTGCTTTTATTATTTTGTTATGAATAATTGCTTTTCCTATTCTTATCATAATTGCTACTGTGAACTCCAAAAATAAAGCCACGAGCATGTATTTTTACTAACTTCCCAGTCTTTTTTCATCTATAAATTTATTTTCTCCTATCCCATACTTGCATTATTCATTCAGTTCAGTACCAGAATGAGCTGTACTTTCTCTTAATGAGGATCAGCTTTCCATCTCTGTGATTGACTTTATTCTCTTACATTTCTTTTTTTGTTCCCTAGGTCTTCAATCTCTTCTTCTCTTTGGATTTTTTCCATTTAGGCTATAAATATTGGCAAATCCATTCTAATCTGAACCAAAAAAGTCCGCGAGATACTTCCTCTAAGCTTATAGCCTGTACCCACGTTCCCAACTACCCTATCTCTATTCTATACAAACGTCTTAAATTTCAGAACACATAGTCACCATGTCTTAACTATTTCCAGCTTCCCACTTTGCCCTCTGAGCACAATATCTATAGTTACCATTGAGTTTTTGCACAAGTTCTTTTCTTGGTCAGGAAAGTCCAGACCTCACTTCTTCACCTGGATATGACCTCCTTACCACAAAAGGTTCATCTCAGTGGTTACCCCATTGAGAAGTGTTCCCTAGCCATAATGCATATGTGAAAAAAAAAAGAAAAGAGAAAAAAAAAGTACTCTCTGACTCTCATAGGCAGTGGTCATCAGAACTCTGTTTGTGAATCTATGTGCTTCCATCTCTCTGATACAGCACTTATCCAATGTCTCATAACCATTCGTGTCCCTGAAGAAATGTTTGTTAGACTTAACTGACCTAAAATACTAAGCTAATCTCCATGATATCTTTTCTAGGGTGTCAAATTAAGTAAAAGATGCAATAAGTGAACAAGTAAAAATTCTCTCTCTTTCTCTCCCAGAGAAAGTAGCCATTGATTGATGTAAAAACCCTTAGTTGATAAATATTAACATAAACACATTTTATTAATTTGTTCATCATTAATGAGCTTTAGTTATTACATATGTCAATAGATGAATTGATAAATAGATGGATGTAGTAGATCAATAAATGGTCTATGAAATAGGAGGCCTGAGTTCTAGTCAATTGTGTGAGACAACTCTGTGATTTTAGAAAATACATTTTCTTAATTTGTTAATTTTAATTAATTCCTTAATTTCTCCTTACTACTTCCTCTCTTAATTTCACCATCTACAAATGTGAAAATAATAGCATTTTTCCTGTCTACATGACAGAGTTGTTAAGAGGTTTAAATGGGAAAATATGTGTAAGATTTCTGTGTAAATGATCAAGGTGTCTATAATTGCACAGTATTGATATTAATACAGATGATAATTGCTCCCAAATAATTTTATTCTCTAATAACTTATAATTAATCAAGTAGTTCTTTCTGTCACTACAGTGAAATCATACCAAGACCTGCCACTATCTCTGTGACTCTATTTGCTTCTTTTATATGAATATTTTCAAAGTCATTTAAATTCATACCCTGTATGTCAGAGATATCTGGGCTACAGATTTATTTCTAGGCCAAAATCCTTAAGTGTATTCTTAAGTGTAAATAAATACCTTGAACATCCCATTATGTTTTTTAATTAAATTTAAAATTAAATTCGAAACTCAATTTAGAGTTGTTAATGGCGATTTTTATCTCATGTTACCCTCACATTTTCGGTAGATGTTCACTTGGTGAGGGAGTAGACGTGGTTGGTTGCCTAGCCAACAGCCATTTTCCATTTTTTCTTCTCCCTCAATGACACAATACCAATTTTACTCACGAACCTGACACAGCTTGATTTGCTAGTGTCAAACCCTGGGGGCTAAATCATGGTTGTTCTACAGCAATCTTAGCCTTCCCACTCCTCTTCTTCAGCGACTGGTTTTGGAGTTGGCTTGTGACTAACATCTGGTTCATGAAACCTGAGGACAAGTGTTGTCGAGGGAATGGAGGGTGTTCTGAGAAGATTTTCTCCCTAGATATTATAAAAAGAAACAGATACACAAGGAAAAGCCTTCTTCCCCTTTCCTTGTTACTTTTAGATTTTTTTATGAGAGGATGTGTTGACTGGCACTGTGGCAGCCATCCTGAAACCATGGAGGAAAAAATCAGGAGACTACAGAAAAGCTGACCCTGGTAAACATCTGACTTAACCAACTCTGTAACTGCTTACTTCTGACTTTTTATTTTATTAGACAATAAGCTCCTATTATTTAACAGGAATTATAGTAGTAATAAGGATAATAATAATATTTACAACAGGAGCAGTCTTCTATTATTTAACAATAATTTTGTTAACTTGTGTCTGAAAACATCCCAACTGATACAGCTAGGTTAGAAGGGTTCCTGTCAAACACATTCTTCCAATTCTTTGTGAGATTCACCTGCCAACAGCCCATTATTTTACAAACTCCAAACCATAATTCAGAAATACAGTGCTACTTTTTTGTGTGTACCACCATTGATGTGACTAGTTACTTCTAATATCTTCTTTCCTCTTTCAAAGTTAAGATATTCAGTTGGATAAAAGAAATGGATGTTAATACTTGGAATGATTTTTACATATGAATTATGATGTAGTCTTAACACTGAATAGAAGAATCACCATCATTCTCAATGGGAAATGGTACTATGACATAAAGACTCCAGTGTTTGGTTTGATTATTAAAACATGATTTTTAAAAGTTTTGTCCTACAATTCAAAGAAAATTTAAAAATTATTGAAATAAATGGTGCTGGGGCCATTGGACATCCACAGAGAAAAATGAATACTGACTTCTCTCTCATGCCATACATGAAAATCAGTTCCAGATGGAGCCTAGATATAAATGGAAAAGATAAAATTATGAAGCTTTTAGAAAAAAAACAGAAGACTATCTTTATGACTTTGGGGTAGACAAAGAGTTACTAAACAGGACACAAAAAGCAATAGTCATAAAGGAAAAGGACAAATAAAAAGACATTAAAATTTCAAATTTATCTTGAGCAGAAGTCATCATTATAAGAGTGAAAAGGTGGCTACAGTGTAGGAGAAGATATTTCCAACAAAGACTATAGAGAGCTCTTAAAAGTCAATAAGAAAAGAGACATAAAAATAGTAGAAGACTTTGAATAGGCAGTTTACAAAATAAAATATCAAAGTTGACTATAAACATATGAAATAGTGGTCAACATCACTGGTTTTTTGAAAAATGCAAATTAAAACTGGAGTGAGATATCATTGTATACCCACCAGAACAAGTGAAATTAAAAAGACTGACAAAACCAAGTGGTGGCGAAGATTTGGAGAAACTAGAATTCTCATAGACTCTTGTTGGAAGAATAAATTGATAAACCATTCTTGGAAACTCTTTGACAAGATCTACTAAAACTAAAGTAATGCATATCTGTCGAACTAGCAATTCCACTCTGTGGTACCACCCGATAGAAATGTGGACATGTGCTTACCAAGAATATTTATAACAAAGCTCTTTGAAAAAATCCTAAACTGGAAACAGCCCAAATTTCATCAGCAGTAGAATGGACGCATACCTTATGGTATATTCATACAATAGGATACTAAACAACAATGTGAATATACAAACTACAGCAACATGAGTAAATTTCATCCACATAATTTTGAGCAAAGGAAGCCAGATATACTGTATGATTCCATTTATATAAAGTTCAAAAGCATGTAAAACTAATCTCTGTTCTTAAAAGTCAGTCTCGATTTATAGTTGTGAGTTCTTTTCTATCTCCAGATAGCACATTCTCTTAGATGCACAAATTTAATTTGTAATACTTAGACTAATTCACTAACAAGTCAATGCATTCTCATATTATGTAAAAATACTGCTTTGATATAGCATATATAATCAATTTGGAATGTAGGTGAAGAGTTTATTAACTAACAAGTTTAAAGAAATTGTTGCGAGCCCTTGATGACTTCCTTTTCTTTGAACTCTTCCCAGTATTAGCCCCTAATCCACCTTGTTTACCAATAAGTTACATTTTGCCTTGGGTCGTTGGCAAGTTTTGACTCCCCATCTAAACCACAAGCTATTTGAATGCAGGATCCATGTCTTATAATCTTTCTAAAAATTCTCTCACCTTGAACTTCACTTTTAGTAAGTGTTCAGTTTTCACTGATTAATTGCCAGCCACTCTCATGCTTAGGTCAGATAAGAAGAGCATGATCATGGACAATTAGCAGGGAATTTTTTTGGTAGCATTTAAGGATAAAATAGGCATGCTTCTAATTATAGTCTTAAAGGAATCAAAGAAATGGATGAGGAAAATCATGACAGTCTCTGTGAGTTCTATGACCTGTGTACCTGACAAAAATAAATGACTTAAAAAATTAGGCAAATTATTGTTTAGCCTACTCAGAGCAAACAAACAACATATTTAATTTTTTTTTATAAAATTGACTAAATTACCCAATTGTTTTCTCTTTGGGTAGACAGAGCCTGGGTTTCTATCGATGAAACTCTATTTCATGCTCATGCTCTGAAACAGCTGTAGTTCAGCAACTTGAAATAACTTAATGAGGTATTGATTGTGTCTGTTCAGCACCGCTCTGAAACAACTACCAAAATTATGGAAGGCAACATCATAAGTGAGGAGGGAGAAAGAAAGGTGAATTTCTAATGAATATACTAGATGAATTCCTGTCAACTTGATTATGTGAACTGGATGCTTTAGAATTAGAGAAATGAATTATTTAATTGTAGATGAAAAATATGAGTTCATTTTGCTCACTTGGAATTTGAAATTGGAACTGAATCACATACATCTCAGGAAACATAAAAGTTAAAAGAAAAACTGGCTTGGAGATGAATTGTAGTGGCGAGTTTTTTCAAGCCAATTTTCAGTTGTTCAAACTAAAAGAAATGGAGAAAAACTTAGAGTAGAAATAAGGCTCTTGGGAAAGGAAATAAAGGAACTGTTCCTTTTGCATGTTTCCTAAATACTCCCTGGTGGCTATTAATGAGCTGCATTATTGCGTCTTGGCCCTGGAGTTGCATGAAGCTCTGCCAAAAATTAGCGAGAGGGAGGGAATTTGAATGAGAGTATTGCAGAGACAGGCACAATGGAAAACTCTTCCCCATATTCCGTTTGGCTGGATTCTGATTCCATGGATGAACGGTTGGCATCCTGTGGGCTATCTCCAAGTTGCCCAACTTTGCAAAGAACTTTGCAGAATCACTGGTCCAACAACTCTGCTAAGCAGGTAAATTAATGTTGACCAGGCACATTTACTTAAGCCTCTTCCCCACTCCCTTCCCAGTCACCCTCATCTCCTTTCATTAAGAAAATACAGCCATTGATTATTTGTCTGAATGAAATAAATTTTGTATTCCCTACAAACGCAGAGTGCTTCTGTTACAAAACAGATTAGAACTAGAAAGGGTGGCCCAGAATACCACAGGAGGAAATCGTCTTAAGCAAAGCCAGAGAGGTTGGAGGGTCACAAGGAAGAATTTCCAGGGAATTCCATATGAAGAGGCCTCCTGGGTCAAGGAAATCCCTGGGGAGGAGATAAGCAGCATCTGTTCCAGGTGGTTTGACATCTCCTACCTTGAGGAAGTCATCCTCTCAGGGCCCTTCAACTCTCACGTGCTTTCTCAAATTTAAATTTATTTGGCTTCTTGATTTCAAGCAGATACCTTTAAAGCAGTGGTTTTCAACGTGGGCCAAAAGTGATTTTGGCCCGGGAAACATTTGGCAACGTCTGGAGACATTTTGGTTGTCACAGCTAGAGAAGGAAGAGGTGACACTGGCATTGAGTGACCAGAGGTCAGCGATGCTGCCAACATGCTAGAAGGAATAGGACGGTCTCCACAACAATGATTGATCTGGCCCCAAATGGCAAGAGTGACAAGATTGAGAAACCCTGAAAGGGAGGATCAATTTTTGTGGTCATGGAGGAATTAATAGGAAACTAGGGAGGACTTAGTTTCTGCTTACTAAAGAAGGGAAAGAAATATTGGCAAGGAGAGGCAAAGATGTGACAGAATGGATGACTTCTTGTCAGGTGTGTGGGGTCACATGATACAGATATCTGGACTATGTGCCTTAGAATCACTTTGGCTACTTGCCCAGAACCTCAGGATTGTAACTGATTTGCATATAAAGACATGTTTACACAAAATGTGTAGTTATAATAAATACAAACAATGGTGGGTTTTTTTTTAATGCATCTCTTTCTTTCATTGCCAGATATTAATAATTATCATTTACTGAGGACCCACTGGGCTCTGGCATTGTGTTCAATATATATTTTTTAAAACCGTTCACATCTGTTTTTTGTTTGTTTGTTTTGTTTTAAAACAGCAACCTACCTCAACTATCCTCATAAGGATAGGTTAATTGTTTCAGAAACAGAAGGAACTTCTATTAGGTCTCTTGCTTTCCCACATATAGAGTAAATTAGTGCAGTGAAGAAACAGTCTGGGGATGAAAAGAATTTCAGGGTTTGTGCACAAGGGAAAATGGGCCTCATGCACTTAAAATATTAACAGTCTTAAGGAGCTTAAAGGGATTTGCACATCACAACCTTAAATGTTATTCCAGCTCCGTTTCCTTAGTCTAAAACGAGAAGTTGGCTCTAGTGAGCTCTAAAGTCTCTTCCTGCCTAAGAGTCCAGATTTTGTCCTTTTCTGCCAAGCAGTTCTTGATGAGACAGTTGGGTCATACACTCATCTGAGCAGGCTGCAGGATGTGTTAACTGTTTATTTCAAGGAATTCAGGAAGCTGGTAGAATTATATGCCAAACTTTTTGAAGATAATAATAGGTGTATTTTCCTCTGGTGAGTTTCCATATCTGCATGATAATCTAAATAGTCCATGGCTCTAAAAAAGTTAGTAACCAATGCAGTACAGTGTGATGCTAATACATCCAGGATTATAAGTTTCCATTCTCTATGGTTATTAGCTGTAAATAGAAAAAACTCTGTCCTCTAATCTTGGATCTCACAATTGACCCTGAGAACTGCGTGTAAATGGGTGCTATTAGTCACAGAGGGACAAAGGAAAACAGTATATATGGATCAGGATCTCCCATCACCTCTCCTCCACATGGTAGTCACTGATAAAGAAGAGTTGTTACAAAAACTCATCAATCAGAGCTACAGGTGGAGCTCCAATAAATGACACTTATCTTTCTCTCCAGAGTTTGGAGCCAGTGGGGAAGACAGACACATGAGGAATAAAAAGAAAGTCACTTTTGTTATTGATGAAGCTGATGGGAAAAGATGGTTTTAAATGTGGGCCAAATGAGTTTAGTAATACTCCCCCAAACTCAAAAGATGTGCTACAGCTGTCCTGGGCCCAGCTGAACAACCGCAGGTGAGCTCCTTTTCTTCAGCTGATCAGAATGCCTAATCTGCAGAATGTGACCTTGTCTTTGAAGGAGCCGAACTTGGCCTTGCTTCCTACTGTCGCCTGACCTCACCTACCAGATGTTCTCTCCTCCCAGTGGGAGTAAAGAGTCAAGGATGGAGGGCCATTTTCCTCAGTAAGTTTCCCTCTGGGGTGTTGGATGCATGACTTCTCTACTCTCTTGAGAACATAAGGAGTTAGGAATAAAATACCTTTTTTTTTTTTTTTTTTTTACAAATTTAAGTGAATCTCTGTATCAAATACAATTAAAATACAATTCTGGTGGAGAGCTATCTTGAGTGGCTTATTTCAGAAAGTGAATATAAGAGCCTGGCAACACCACGTAAAGCAGAAAACATATCGGTCAGAGAGGTTTCTGAGAGAATTCCCAGAGTAAGGTGGATCTCTTTGTCAATATCTCTTATGGCCAAGCGATGAGAGTTAGATATTTGCAAGTAGAGCTAAAATTTGCTAGAAGGAGGTGCTCCAAAGTTAGAAGTGTAGGAGTGAGCATCAGAGTGGTCTCCTGGGAAAAACTGTGAACTAGAGATGTGTCACATTCTGGGAAGGACTTTTACTTGTATTCTCCTTCTCTAATTTTATCTTTCTTGACTCTACAAAAAGTTCTCTGGCTTTCTCTTACGCATCCTGTGAAATTTAAATGCTTTCAAATTGTCATCCTTCCCAAATAGTAACAGTAGTTGCCTTTTGGAAGACTTGGAAGACCTAGACTTTGGGGAGAGGCATGGTATTCTCAGGGGGCTTCAGGTCCTTATCTGTATGGTTCCCCAATGTCCCAATTTGTCTGGCCCATCTCATTTATACCTGAAGTCCTAATATGTCTATTAATAGTCCTTCCATTCACTCTTTAAAGTGTCCTAGTTTGGATAATATAATGAATCATATGGACACTACACTTCTTTAATGTTTAGTTTTTTGTTTTTTAAAGGAAGAATAGATTTATTGTTACCCATGTAATTAAAATTAGTTTTATAAAAAACTATAACACAATTTTTGCCTTCAAGGAGAATCAATCAATTATAGTAAGAAAACAAGCATCAATATAGTGCTTTGCAGCTTACAGAAGGCTTCTGTAAGTATGTTTAAAGAGTTAAATGATGGGGGTTCTATATATTTGAATAGATAAGTGAATGGGTAAAGTTGGAGTGATAGATATAGAGATTCTGATATATCAGCTACACAAAAATCGTCAACATCATCTCACAATCTTGTACTTTTGTTCCTACCTAACCTAGTGACTCTACTATGTGGAACTTTTTTCTTTCTTGCCTTTTTCTATGTGGACAACGATATTTGAAATTGTGCTGGTCTTTCAAAGTGTCGGCACTTGCCCCAGCTCCTAATTTATACTTTCTTTAACCTCTAATTAAAACTATTTTTCCAGCTTCCCTTATACTGCCATTTATTATAGGCATTACTGTACAAAGTGAGATAAAATTGGTAATTAGGTGAACATCACTGGTCTCAAAGCACATTCCTGCGAGGCACTGTTTCTCAGTTTTTTCTGTTTCATACGGAGTCACTGGAGACACTCTTCGTATGTGACCCTCCAGCCAGATCTTCCCTGCCATGTTGCAGGGTCCTGCCTGTTGTGTTTTCATTTATTAATGCCGTATCACACAGACTAGAAGGAAGAGCCCAGATAAGTCAAAAGAGATCACCTCTCCCCTTTCCTCCCCTTTGAATTCACTGTCCGGCAAGAGGGATTGTGTGGTTGCAATGACTAGATTCACATGAGTGGGTTCTTCCCAGGACTGGTAGCGAAGCCATAGTCTTCAATTATGGTAGTATTGCTTGTTAAGACAGGGAAATACTTCGGAATCAATTGATAAATAGCCATCATCTCAAAGTCTCCTAAGTTGTCCTGCACCCAGTGTTTTGGACTCTCCTCTCAGGCATCCCTGGATATCCCCAGACCCAGAAAATAAGAGTCAACATCTGGCATAGCAAGAGGCTACTAGGACCTTGCTCTAATACATTCTGATTAGTTGGTGCCTGTGCCATAGAATACCACCCTGGTTGTCATCCTGTATCTCATTTTTGAGGTCCTTAACCATGAATTTGTGAAGACTTTCCACAATTTTAAAAATAGAAACCAAACTAGTACTTTGGAATTGAGCTTCATTCTTTCCTGATTTTGTGTGTGTGCACACGCATGTGTGTGTGTACGTAGCAATGACCCTAACTCATTGTCTATCGTTTAGGATGTCTCCAGTTAATATTGCTACTCGACAATTTGATCAACTGTTCTGTTTTCATAGAAGGCTCCCTTTGGAGGTATTCTCCTCAAACAAAAATATGAGCTAGTAGCTAGTTGACAGTCATCCAATTTCTGGATAACTTTGGTAATGGAAAGTTGACTACCCTGGAGGTCCTTTTCCCCTCAGAAGTAAATTACACAGAACAACCTACATGCATTTATCAGAAATATTTTTTATCACAAAGAGCCATATATGATAGTTAGCAAAAGGATTAGTTTGTCTTTGCTTAAAAAATATTTCTCTGAATAATCTTCTCTTAGCTTTTCTCTCCATGTTCATATTCATGAGCACTTCGTAATATTTAAGAAATGTCACAAACTGAAGGAGACCACACAATCCTAATTCCTGCCTTTCGGCTGAGAAATATGCTTTGTACATATTTAGGTCATCAGTCATTTCTATCAAAGAAATGAATGAATGAAGGACCCCAGGAATAAAATGTTTTTAGCCTTTATAGAAAATTCCCCAAGGATGAAAACTTCATAACCTTTGGCCCATTTCAATATTTTGTCATAGCAATGATCATCATGTCTCCTTATGCCCTACTGAAATCTCTCTAGCTTTAATATAAGTTAATTTCTTCTTCCTCGGTACTCCAGGTGGGTTTCCTTTGTCTGGCTACATTCTGATATCAGCCTTTGTTGTTGGCATGGCAGAGGCAGAAGGAAGAAAGGTCAAACATGTATTGTAGGAATCTAGTGTGCTAGAGAATTCTCTTACCAAATTTATCTCACCATATAGTAAAGGGAAGCATTTTCCTTTATCATTCTAGATATCTGATTGTATTACAAAGAAAAAAAATCTCTATTCACTTTCCTATAGCAAGAGAGGCCAACTCTTTTCGTATACCAGGTCATATTTCAGCTTTGGATATTTAGAGAGAAGGAAAAGGTTGTCATTATAAGCATGTAGGGGATAGTGTTTTTTAAAATTTTCTAGAAAAATGATATGTTATAATTGTTGCTCAAATCTAAAAGTAAAAATAATGTATTTTGCCTCTTGACACTCTGACTTTTAATTAGGCCAATTAGGATACCCACACTAATCTTCCCAGAGGAAAGCACAGAAAGAAGTTTTATCATGAGACTCTTAGTTATAGGACTTTTAGTTCTAATTATGTAGAGAAATATATTAATGAATTATTTAATGGCAAATCTCATGATTTTTATCCAACTTTTAGTTTCTATTACTTTTGAAGGGATGCTTAGTCTAAAAGACTTTAGAGAACCTGTAACTTAACCTTTTGCTTTGCAAAAGAGAAAACTGTGGCTCATGCATTGACCATAAACAAATATCCTTTCTCAAAGGATTGAGCATTGAGGAGCAGTATTGAACAATATCATTTACCTCATAGGATATATCTGAATCAGATCAATCTCCTGCTGTCCGACTTCGTAGCATCCCTCAGTTAGAAATACACAGAAAGGAGGACTAGTGACTCTGGCTTGGTGGAGGTGTCCCTTAAAACATCTAACCCTTTTACATTTAATTCTATGGTTATGAATGGCCTCTTGATCTCTCAGCAGGCTTGCCTACTAGAGAATGTCCTAAGTAAATAGTAGACATAGATCATTCTCTCTGTTGTAGAACAGCAGATTTAAAAATCACGATTCTGATTTTTAAATGGTCCTGAGGGTTTGATTGTTTTGAGAAGTCACAGGAGGTATGGGCTGTTAAGGGTTCAGAAAACAGGACAGAGCGAAGCAGATGGATTTGAGTAGCATTTAGGAAGCAGAGACAAGAATGAGAAGAATAATTTAAGTGAATGATTAGATACATGTAACAAGGACAATTCAAGGATGACTTCTTGAATTTTTGGTTTTCTGAATTTTTGATTCCACCAACAACAACTGTGAAGACTAGACTCTGGACCTGTGTAAGTCCCCAACCTCTGTTTCTCTTCCTTTGCTCAAAGCCCCACCTCTATAGCCACTTGGCTAGGTGTCCAGGTATCTCCTGCAGCCCTTGTATCACAGGTGGGACTGTGTTTCAGTGAGACTGTTTGTTATTAAAGCCATTGAACCTTCTAGATAGGTTTCAATGTGGGCTCACCATCTTCTGAATTCTATTCAATAGTGAAAGTATAGGAATGATCATGTCAGAACTGCTAATGGCCATGTCTACCTCCTGCTACCAATTAACTCACTCAGACAACTACTCCACTCCAATAGCAGGCTTGAAATTCTGTCATCCTTTTCCAAATTGACTGTTGTTCAAAGCTGGGTTGCTCATCAACCATTGCTTTCATATTGTGAAACGCAATATATCTATGCTCCCACTGAGTCAGAAGGGGACAATTTGGATTAATATTTTATTATTGTAAAATGCTTCCAAGATACTGTCTGATTCATTCTCATAACAATTTGGGGAGACAGGAAGAAAGTAGGTAAATGCACATTTCATGTAGTTTTTACTTAGTGGCAAATTTAGTGCTGTTTGGTCAAAGATGAAAAATGAAGAAATTATTCATGTGGAATCTAATTTAAGATCATCATTCTTGATGACATTTATGACTTGCTTCTGGCAGAAACTTTGTTGCAGTAATATGAGAAATATCCTACTCTATATTTGAAGGTGACACCACTGTCTCCCCATTAGTTGCACATGTGCTTTGAGATGTTTTTCTAATAGAAAGGACAGATTTTCATTAAGCCATTTGCACTCTCTCTTGACATTGTGGTGACTGACACACATTTCTGATGTCTGACTTGGGGTAAGTATTACGGCCATCACCACAGGCAGAGAAAAACAAATTGCCTGCCTAGAGATTTGAACTTTTGCCACCGGGTTCATCACTGTGGTGTGCTAACCAACTAAGGTAGCCACGGGCATGCAATTATAAAACAGCATGAATCAAACCTGGTATAGGGTTCTGAAATTTAACTTTTGAATATATCCATTAGCCTTGACATATCTCTGTGGAAGAATGTGGCCTTTCTCTAAAGATATTTACTGCAAAATGGTTTGTTGTTATTCTTCATAGAAATTTATTTTTCAAGTTTAATAAAGATAGAAACATTAGTGAATCTTGACAAAATAGTGTTTCTTTAATACTAGGTAATATTGAATGATATTTACGAATGTTATACATCATTCATCTGTGACAACTGTTTTTAGTAACTTATTTTTAATGACAAAGGCATGCATGAACCACATTTGAATTTGTGTTTATTCACATGAGGGAGGGATTAACATTTTAGAATTAGATCAAAAATATCAGGATGCTACTCAAAGCAAGAATCTCATAAAAAGTGGAAGGAGATCTATGAACGCATTATTAAAAAAAAGCAAATGCTTTGCAATCAACACATTCTTGTAAATTACTTTGAAAATGAAACACTTAATTACATTATAATTATTAATGATTTAAAACCAGAGGAGGTTTTATGGATAGAAGACCATTCAAGGGAGTGAAGATGCTATGGAAATGACATTATATTTATAAGCTGAAAGCAGCTTGATTATTTTGATTGGCAAAACAATTCCTCTGTCTCTCTCACTTCCCTTATTCAGTCAGTCACCAATTCCAACTGATTCTATAATACCATCCAAATATTTCTCTAATCCAAACCTCATGCTAGGGCCACTGTGCTGGTTTAGACCACCGTCATTTGTCACATGGACAATGGCAACAGCTCCCATCTGTCTCCTGTCTCTAATTCTGCCTCCCTTTAATTCACTTCCCATAATTTATAAAATGCAAATGAGATTATATTAATTCCTTGCTTCAATTCTTTCCAAGGATTTCCATTGTTTTCATGATAAAGTCCCCAATCCCTACCATTTCTTCCAAGGAAGGCTTCTTACATGGATGTCATGTGGGCACTAGGCAGTTTGTGTGTGTGTGTGCACACATGCACACATGCTAGTGTGCACAAATGTTTTGGGGGAGGTGGTCTCATGTTAATTAATGAAAGACCTCAATTTAGATTTCTTGCTTTATCTTTAAATGAGATTACTTCCACAGTCATTGAAGTCGATGTATTTGTGCTGAAGCATCAATTTAAGTGCGAACATTTAAAATATCTAATTGTTACAATCCTCTTTTGACATTCTTCATTTTTTTAACACATTAACTTCCACTTGAATTGTATTTCACTCACACTAGCTTTGAGCCCGGGGCCTCATGAGGCATATGTAACTCACATGTCTCTTCGCCTTGGGAGCTGTATGAACTATTTTTCAAGTTTCATAAAACTCACACACAGAAAACAATGAAAAATAACAAATTTTTCATTAAATTTGAAAGGATCCTTTTGTTTTCCAAGTGTTTATTCTATTTTCATAATAAAACACTGTGGCCTCAAGGAAAAAATTTTTTTCTAGTGTAGCAGTCAATGCGTTAAATATACTAGGAGCCTAAGGAAAAACAGATGGAATTGGCCTTGACTTCTCTTAACCGAAAGGCCCTGCTCACCAGCAACTGCATATGCCCCCAGCCCTCCAGGCGTGTTTCTTTCTCTGACCTCTGGACACACCTGCACATCCTAAGTTCTAACTTCGTGTCTGTTTTTCCACTGTCTTAACTGTGTGATGCTCTCTCTTGTCTGTGGAATTTCCCACAAAGTGTTCTTACTTATTTTTTCTCTTTCCTGGCTGAATTCTACTCATATTTTGATCTCTCAGGGCTTAGTTTAAACATCACTCCCTCTTTCTGGAATTTTCCTTGATAAGGATCACATGCCTCTCATTCGAGCTTTGGAATTGCCTCTCCTACCTCCCCACGCTGGCTGATTCATGTTTCTCCACCTGAACTGCAAACTCTTGCCAGCTTTGCTCATCGTGGCATCCTGGGAGTCTAGTGGAGCCGAGTGTCTCCCAGGCGTTACATACATGTTTGTTCCAGAGGAGCTCCACGGGGGCAGGGCTCATTGCCATATTCCCCAGCACCCATGGCAATGCCTGGCACATAGTGAGTGCTCAATAAATATTTTATGAATGAATCTCACCTGCATAATGGGACACATAGACAGCTGTGAGATCTCTGTTAAATGCTATAAAGGTAGATTATTCATGTCAGGAATCAGAATACAGATGTCAACCCACTGTAAACATTGACACATGAAAGGGCCAGCCCACCATTCTCCTGTGTATCCTTATAGCCCATCGGTGGTTTGTCCTCAGACAGCAGAAAGACATGCTTGTCAGCCACTAATTTTTTGACCTTTTTTCCCCCTTTTTAATGAATTCACAGTGTAACTTGCTTCAGTGGGGAAAAAAATAATTGATGACAATTATCAAAAAAAGGACAATCTTTAACTTTGTCTCACAAAAATTTGGCTGCATTTTTGCCTAGATGAGAAAGGTTCAAATTATTGAAAAGAAGGCTGACCCTAATTAGCTAAGAATACCAGTACAGCTTCATGTTGAAATTTTTTCTACCGTAGTTCTGAATTTATAAATATAAAAAGAGGAAAGACACCCACATGGTTTTTAGTGCATTAAGAATAAGAAATAACACTTAAATGTTTAAAAATGTTTTCCAAGGCTCAGTTTTTCAAGATCTGTGTCTATGATTAAAATTAGGAAGTAACTCTAAATGTTTTTCTATAAAAAGCTATAAGATAGATTTACAATAAAAGCTGACCAAATTCTTAGAAGGTTAAGATCCTTATTACGTCAGTGCTTAAGAAGAATAACAACTTATAACAACTACTAATATTTGCATTTCCATTTCCAATTTACTTTTATGTACATAAATATACTTTAATCCTCATACTGTTTCTGTAAGTCAAGTATAATTATTATTTCAATTTTATAGAAAAATGACTAAAGATCAGAATGGTCGTGTGGCTTTCCCAAGGGCATACAATCGTGGAGTACAACACCCTTTGTCTAGTTCAGACCCTTCCTCTGAGTGTGTCTTGGACCCCAGTTAATGACTCTCCAAAGAGCTGTCCACATTATCGTTGTTTAACAATTATTTTTCTGTATCAGATATAAGTGGGCTACCAGGGAAGGTTTCTTAAAGAGCAGCGCACACTCAACTATTTCTACTTTCTCACCTCCTATTCTGCTTCCACTTCAATGTTTTCACTAGTTTCATAATTGACCTCCAGATTGGCAATTCTGATGGAATCATTATCTTTTTCTGCAGTATTTGAAATTACCAACTCACCTTCCTTTGAAAAACGTTCTCCTTTTGTTGGCACAATCCCATCACACCTCTGTGGTCCGTTATAGACTGTATATTGCATTGCTTCATTTCCAACCCAACATGTCTGAACCTAATTCATTGTTTATGGGTCAACTTGGCTAAGCTGTGGTGCCTCCTTGCTTGGTCAAACACTAATCTAGATGTTGCTATGAAGGTAATTTGTAGATGTGATGAACATTCATAATCATTTGACTTTAGGTAAAGCAGATTTCTCCCTATAGGGTGGTTGGTCTCATCCAATCAGTTAAAGACCTTAAGAGTAAAAATTGAGGTTTCCTGGGGAGGAAGAAATTCTACCTGAAAACTGTAACATAGAAATCCTCCCTGGGTTTCCTGCCTACTTGGCCTGCCCAATGAATTTCCAACTCAAGACTGTAACATCAACTTTTACCTGAATTTCTGGCTTGTAGTCTGTCCTACTTAAAATCATTCTCTTTCTCTCTCTCTTTTCTTATCAATTATTTCTTGAACCATTGAACCATTGGAGGATAAGTTCTAGTTTTAGTTTATTTCTGAATACTTCATAGGTGTTCCCTATGAGCAAGAAGAGTACAATTATCAAAATCAGGAACTTTAACATTGATGCAATACTATTATTTAAAGTCACTGTCCATTTAACATTTTCCAATTGTCCCAATAACGTCATTTGTAGCTATTTTCGTTTCTGGCTCGGAATCCACTCCAGCATCACGTGTTGCTTTTAGCTGTCATGTCTCCTTAGTTAGGTCCTCGGTAGCCCTTTGTCTTTCATGACCTTGACAGTCTTTTGAAGAGTACAGGCCAGCAATTTTGTAGAATGTCTCTCAATTTTTTTTCTGATGTTTCCTGATAATTAGATTCAGTTTATTTGGGGCAGGATCACAACAGATGTGTTCTTACTTCCTAGATGTGATAATAAACAGTTTGGAGCCCTGCAAATAAGGCTCCTTTGACCACCCTAATTCCTGTCCTTGATTCCTACTTCCCTCCTTCTTCCCATCCCAACTTGGAGATAACTGTTATTAAGTATGAATCCTCCCACCCTTTAAAAATATATTTAAAAACCCCATGTATGCATTAAGAGACAATTTATAGTATTGTTTTATACTCTTAAAGTTATACAAGTAGTTATATATACAAAACGTCTGTAATGTGTTTGATACCCATCCTTGATGGTGCATATAGATCTCACATGACTCTTTGATCATCCTCCAAATTTTACAGTCTAATGCAGGCCAGGGAATTTTTCCAGGTGGCTAGAATGTGGATATGATTCTGCAAAATTGTATCTATTTTGTTTACTTTTGTGTCCCAAATCCAGGGCCATTCCATCACAGGTGCTCAATTAATGTCTGCAGAATGGACCGGAATAAAGTACCTTGATCAGAAGAATCTTCCGGGCCAGTTCCAGGGCAAGTTTCCCATACAAGGCTCTATCAGCACCCTGAGGACTTACTGATCCCAGAGATTGTGACGCTTAGGTTTTGATGATGATGAGAGCTCTGCTGAAAGAAATCTCATCTCTCTGAAAGTTTTCTTAAAAATTTTATTTTTGGATTCACTTTGAGAGAACAGAATTGGTAGTCAAGATTAATGTTAGTTGTTGGAGGCACACACTTCCTTACTGTCATAAAGAACATTATTAGTATTTGAGAACAGCAAGTCTCCATATATTGCTGCTATTAAATCTTCAACACAAAGCTTTTTCAGGATGTTTTAATGATCAGTGAATGACTTAATGAATGTTGAGCTGCAGGCTATTAACCCTGACTCTGACCTCTATTAGCTATGAATTAAGGCAGAGATGTAGGCTGCTAAGAAGGGATCAGAGTAAGTAGGGAGAGTAATTAAGCCTTAGTGGGTCCCTAGATTTTTGCATTTCTCATTGTAGTAACCTGTGTAATTGCCAAAGAGAGTTGATCACGCTGAACCTGGACAAGAAAATATTTCTTATTCTTTGATTCTTAATTTGCATGCGAATGAAATGGAGCACATTTCTTCTTTCTCACTTTGAAGATAGTAGTGGGAAAAGAAAGAGGCTTCAGTAGACATAAGATTGATGATAGAGGGGAAACAACCACATGCTTTCAACCATGTAATAGAATTGTCTGGGGGAAATGACTTAGTATTTATGTTTTCACCCAAATAGACTTCTATAATTGGCCAGGTGCAAACATACAGGCTTTCACCTTCTCACAAGAATCAGGCAAAGCATATTTCTTCTAATCAACAGAATATCTGATTAGGTAGTGTGTTGTTCCTCTCTGACATGTCCAATTCAATATTCTTTGAATATTTTTAAATCATTAGGAATTCTACTGGTCAGCATATTTATCCTGTAATATTTTACATTTGTCTGTAGTTTGTAGCTTTTGAACAAAACAAAAGTCATTCCCTAAAGGAGATATAATTTGAAGGCAAATTTCTCTGTTTTAGGAACCAAATTTGGTCCAAATATATTTCCTTATTTTTACCAAGTTTTCCAGTATAGGACTTTAAAATTCTGGAGACTTTTTATCCTAGAGGAATAAAAAGGAAAGAAAGAAGAAGGAAAAGAAGAAGGGAAGGAAGGAAGGAAGGAAGGAAGGAAATGAGAAACAAAGAAACTAGTTTTTTCCATAAAATGAAATTCTTCTTTCAAAGTTCTACAGAACTTCTCCTTGCATAGAGGACACTCTAGGTTTCCCCTGAACTATATATGTGAAAAGTCACGTGAGAGGCAGATTGTTAGTGATTAGGGGAGTCCCAACCAGAGAGTCTCTTTCCTGTCTTGCAGCTCCCAGTTTTCCCTTTCTGTTGCTTCTTTTAATCTCCATGGATTTGCCACTGTGTAAAATACTTTATATTTTAATTCTTTTTAAAAAATTATTATCTGACATCTCCTACTAGATCATAAGCTTAGTGAAGGCAGAGGTTTTGTTTGTCTTTTTTATCTATTCTGTTTACTTCCTGGTATATAGTAGTTGCTCAGCAAGTATCAATATTTGTTGAATGAATGAATGAATGAATGGTTTAACTACCCAAAAGTGCAGTGAAAACCTTGTAAGGGTGACATTCATTTGACTCAGGCATGAATTGTAAAGTGTTTAAGGATCTAGTAGACTAAACTCAGTTTGAAAGACTAATTGAATTTAAGGAAAGTTTCTGCAAAATGATGTTGGTGTCATTGTTAATTTTTAAAAATATTGAAAATCTATGTACCATTCTTCTGCAAGAAAACAGTATCTGACCACGATGCTCCCTAAGTGACTTGGAAAAAAATATGTCAAAATCTATCCTACAGAATTCCAAGGTATCTGAAACCTGAAAATACACTTAATGAGTAGCAGATGAGGAAAACATTGACTTATTTTATTGCTGTTGTGTCACCCATTTTGCAGAATTTATCCAGCAAGACCCGTTTTTCGTCAGAAATTTGAAAGTATCTGATTGCATTGACTCAAACAAATGTCTCACTGATCATCTTGTTTTTCCCTCAAAATATTTCAAACAATTAGAAAAGTGTAGGTTGTAATGTAATGAGCACTCATATTCTCATCAGTTTGTCAAATAATACTATTTTTTCCATATTTGCTCAAGTTTTCCTTTCCTTAAGAAATTAAACCTGATGGATATAGTGGATACTCTACTCCTCTCCAGGTAAGTACTATCCTGAATTTGTTTTTGCCATGCCCATGCATGTTTTTATATTTTTATTAATACATATGTATCCATAAATAATTTATAGTTGCTTTGCAGATTTTAAAACTTCATAAAAATTGAATCATACTGTATATATCCATCTGAAACATTTTTTTCTGTTGTTAAAAACTATGTATTTTAGAGTCATCCATGTTGATACATGATACATGTGGCTTTGGCTAGTGTAGGATTCTATTGTATAAATATGTCTTTCACCATTGTAAGCAGTGTTGTACACATTTTCCTTGCGCTTATCTCCTTGTATACACAAATGTGAATTCCCTAGAATTGCCATCCAGCAGAGGTCTATGTATCCTCCACTCTACTAGAAATTGACTGATTGTTTTCCAAAGTAGTTATGCCAATAGTGGGCATTTTCCATTAGATCATGATATATTTTCCATGAACTTACTTTTTGTTTGAAAATGATGTCACCGTATCTGATTACTTACTTCATACTCTGTTCTTCTTTCTGAGTGACTTCTGACTCTATCCAGAATCCAGGAAGTGCATCCACCCTCAAAGGTTAAAGTTTTCTCACCACTAAATAGTTCCTAAAGAATTTGACATAGGTAGGGTTTGAAAATAATTTCAAGAAAGGAGATCAACAAATATTTTAAGAAATAGTATCATGACTTGAATGAGTATATATTTTCGACAGCTTACAACGCTAAAGGACTATGTCTCATCTTACTGGACAAATGTATTGTTCGTTTAGAAAAATTCATTATTTAATAGATATAATAGTAGAGAAAGGTGTGAAAAAGGCTAGGAATGGAAGAGAAATGAATATATCTTAGTCTATTTAATCAGCGTCATCTGCATATACTTCCTCCAGCCCTGCCCAGCTGCCCAACCACCAATGATGCTCATGGTGTTGGGGAGACAGGGAGGAAGGGAAAAAACCAATTCTGTGCTGCTTTCTCTTGGCAACTTTTATTACATTGCATTATTTCAAGCAAAAGTAAATCTCCCACCGCCTCTTTTTAGCCCTCCCCCCCACCATATTTTGCTCCTATTGTTCCCTGATTCTATTACCTTTCCCTTCTTTCCACTTTCCCCTCCCTCTGTCCTCAAAGTGAAAAATGCCAGGCAGAGGACAGCAGGCAGGGGCTTGCTAAGATGGAGAGATTGTATCCATGCTCGTGTTTGGATGAGGCTGGAAGAAGGATATGGTCTTTTCCTTCACCCCAATTTTTGCCCCTGTAGAGTGCTGAAATAGCCTTTGTCTCGCTCCTTTTTAATCATTCAGCCTTTTAAATCCAAAGCCTTTTTGGGCTAAACAAGGACTGAACCTCTCCAGACCTTCCCTTCCCACCTACAAGAGCATGTTTTATTTCCTTCTGTACCTTACTGCAGTGTGATAGAATGGGGGTTGATAGCTGTTAAAAAAAAGTCTTTGAAATAATTTGTGCGTAACACTAAATGCCTATTAGTGAACAATGTCATTTTGGTAAAAAGTATCACTTTAATTCAAAAGAACATAGTCCAGCTGTCAACCTACAGCTGCTGCCATTTTCCACATCCAGAAAGTGAGATTCAGGAGGTCATTTGGTAGAAAATGACTTTGTCAATACCATGCTAATGGTACCACCATGGCGATGTTCTACTCTCCTATTCCAAAATACAAATGGACTTTGTAGAAATGCTTGGGTGGATGGAGGTTAACATTTTTCAGAACTTTAATGGAATTCCTAAACTCACTTTTCTCAAAGTAATAAGAGTACTTGACCTCAATGGAACAATCATTTAGAAAAATACATGCAGGTTTCCCAGCTCTGCAAACACTAATGGGGAGAAATGGAGTAAAGTGAGGGATTTATCTCAGTGTGTACAGATCGTTGAAACTACGTTGCTCAACTTTTCTGTCACTCATGTAAGGCCTATTAGAGTAGAAAGATGGTTAAAATGGCTTTCTGAAATTTTCTTTATATGGACAGAAAAAGGGTCTGAGAAATTTTGCACTCACAGACTTGAGAAGTGATTGGGTTAATCAAAATACATTTATAAATTGCTGAACACATGCCCACCGTCATGAGTGACTCTTAGATAGAGTACAACTCTGAAACCGTGGTCCCTTTCCCCAGCAAACTTTTAATCAAGGGTATTAATTTCCTAGGGTTGTAGTAATAGGTGTGGGCTTAAAACAACAGAAATTTATTCTTTCAGAGTTCAGAAGGCCAGAAGTCAAAAATCAAGGTGTCAGCAAGGTCGATTCCTTCCGGAGGTTCTGAGAAAGGAACCACCCCATGCCTCTCTTAGCTTCTCGTGGCTGCCGGCAGTTGGCAATCCTTGGCGTTCGCTGGGTTGTAGACGTATCATCACTCCAATCTCTGCCTCCATCTTCACATCGCCTTCTTCTCTTTGTGTCTCTGTGTCCTCTCCTCTTATAAGGACACATAGTGATTGGATTTAGGCACACCCTAAACTGAGGATGAAATCATCTTGGGATTCTTAACTAATTATATCCACAAATACCCTATTTCCAAATAAGGTCACATTCTGAGGTTCTAGGTGTATGTGAATTTTGGAAGAGTACTAATCAACCCACTATACAAGCAAATATGTAAGAAACAATGTGAACAACCCTTCCTAAAATACAGCCTGGGGGCCAGAGGTAGTTCATAAAAATACTCAATGCATTTTTCCTCAGCTGCTCTGTGAGCTGCTTGTGTTCATGGTAAGAACACACAATGATACCACCTCTATCAACCATGCAATGCCAAGCCCCAGCCCAGAGCTGAGAAGTAGACCACATCATCTGTGAACTTTATGAGAGCATCAGGTCTAATTATCATGCATTACAAGCCACCAGAGATCTAAGTGTCTCAGGTCATTCATCCTTCCCAGGACGCTGATGCCCATACACACCCAAATCTGACCAATCACACAGTCCTGCATCTGCCACCCACTGGTATTAAGTGTCTGCCTCAGCTTCTTGATCCAACTGATACTCATTCCTTAAGGACTCTGATTCCCTATAAACTACTCATATGGTGTTGCTTTTCTTGTAGACACCATGTACCACATAGCTTGGAGATGGGGTGGAAGACCTTTTTGTACCTTATTCTTACATGTAGACAATGTCTCTCCTCTCTTCTCCTTCAAAATCCCTAAACCCCTAATCAGAATCCATCTCCTGCTACCTTTCCTGGTCATAATCATCCACCAAGATGTAGACATCCTGGGCACATCCTCATTCATTAAGGTTTTTTTTTTCCTGGGTTCATGGTCTTTTTCTCCAGCACTGCTCTTGGTGATCTCAACATTCATGTATATGATCCACCCAACACCCTGGCACCTCACTACCTTGGTCTTACTTCCAGAGATCTTTTTCCCAACCCCACCGCAATCACACTTCTAGTGTAGTACAAAGGAAATAGAATGTGAGCCACAAATACAAGTCATATGTGCAATTTTAAATGTCAAAGTAGCCACATTGAAGAAGTAAAAAGAAACTAACTGGCTGTGGTGGCCCTCACCTCTGGTCCTAGCTACTTGGGAGGCTGAGGTGAAGGAATCCCTTGAGGATGGGCGTTTGAGGCTGCAGTGAGCCATAATCATGCCACTATGCCACTGCACAGCCTGGGCAACAGAGCAAGACACTGTCTCTTAAAAAAAAAAAAAAGTTAAAAAAAAAACAACTAAAATTAATTTTAGTGGCAAATTTTGACTCAATATGTCCAAAATATTATCATTTCAACATGTAATAAACACATATGTATTAACGATATGTTTTACATTTTTTCATACCAAATCTTTGAAACTTAATGTGTATTTACACTTGCAGCATTTCTTAGTTTGAACTAACCACATTTCAGTTCTTATCAGCCACATGAGGCTAGCGGCTACAGTGTTATTAATATAGAGCTCAGCTCTAGAGAACGATTATGCTCTAGGTCTTGCATAACTGTAACTGAACACCATCATCATCCTAATTTTGAGGGTCCTGTACCTAGACACTACCTCCTAACTTCCTAGTCCATTCACCCTAGAACTCCCAGTCTAAGAATTACATCCATGAAAACCTCCCTTATCCCTCCATTGTCCATACTTTCTTGTTGTATTCACACTATCTATAGACCGTCCTATAGATATGTACACCTGTACACACCATCCTACCTATTCCTGTTCTGTCTCTATCCTACCTACCCTAACTCCCTTACAAATAGCCTCAATCCTTCACCTTGCTCCATTGCGTATGACCAGTAACACCCATCTCTAGTTAGATGCAACTCTTGACCTGTTTGTTGCACACCTGCACCAGAAGAGCTGACTGTGGCTGGAGAAAACATATGACCACAAGAATCTCAAATGGGACCTCAGAATTACCTTGAAATATGCTGCATTTCCCTATTCAGTGGCTTCTTCCATTCTCTGAGACAGCTGTTGACATTTGCGCCTCTCTTCTCAAAATGATTATCTCATTCCTCATTTCGGTTAGAAAATAGAAGCAATCAGAGGAGAACAGACTCATTTTGCTACAGCAAATCTATCAGTCTAACAGCATCTAAATCCTGCTATTCTGTGTGTTCTGTTAACAGGATGGAGACTGCCTGCTGTGTCTCAGGCCAACTTCTCTTCCTGTGCTCGGGCTCCGTCCTGCCTCACTGACTCAAGGACTTTACTCCTACAACTGTTGCCTTGCTGCATTATCAATTGCTACCTTTCCCCTGGATCCCTCTCCTCAGCAGACAGAAAGGCTACAATGTATTGCAGGTCAAGGAAAAATCCTTTCTTGACCTTAGAATTTCCTCTAGCAACTGCCTCATTTCTCTGTTTACCTTTTTTTTTTTTTTTTTTTTTAGACATAGTCTTGCTCTGTTGCCCCAGGTAGAGTGCAGTGGCATCATTATAGCTCACAGCAATCTCAAACTCCTGGGCTCCGACTATCCTCCTGCCTCAGCCTCCTGAGTAGCAGGGACTACAGGCATATACCACCACGCTCGGCTGATTTTTCCATTTTCAGTAGAGACAGGGTCTCACTCTTGCTCAGGATGGTCTTCAACTCCTGAGCTCAAGCAATCCTCTGCCTCGGCCTCCCAGAGTGCTAGGATTATAGGCATGAGCCACCATGCCTGTCCTCTGGTTACCTTTTAAGCAAAATTCCTTTAAGGAGTTGTTTACATTTGTAACCTCTAATTCCTCTCTTCTAATTTCCTTTTAATCTCTTTTACTTAGGCTTTTATCCTTTATTCAGTCACTGCACCACTGAAAATCCTCTTGTTAGAGTCACCAATGACTTCATCCATCTGGCCAGGTCCAATGTAAATTTCTCCATCCCCATTCACTTGAGCATTCAGGACCTTTGACACAGCACTCTCTTCCTCTTAAAACACTTTTTTTATTTGTCATCTATGACTCAGCTTTCTCCTTGTTTTCCACTTACCTCGTTGGGTCCTTCCCTTTCGCTCTCTCCAGGGATCCACTGTCGCTCCCTTTCTCTTCATGCTGGAGTGTCTCACGGCTCAGTTCTCAAACCTCTTCTCTCTAGCTGATCTCATCAAATTCCATAGCTTTAAATACCCCTACCGGGTTCCATCCCCAGTGTTTTTACCTCTCCCTGACCTCCGCACTCTCATACCAGCAGCCCCATCAACATCTTCTTCTTGAGGGCTGGATGGTGTCTCCAACTTAACATTTTCAACCCATCTTCCCCAAACCACTCTCCCTCCAATGATTCATGTCAAAGATTTCGGATTTGACTTCTGATTCCTTATGTTCTCCCGTATGCCATTTATAATCCATTAGCAAAGCTTGTTGGGTAGACCTTGAAAATATATGTGACTCTAACCCCAATTCTTATCACTTCCTCCTTTAGCTGTCTAGCCAAACTCACCATGGCCAGAACTCCCAGAGAATGAACCTGTAAAAAGTCAGTCAGATTTTTTCCAACTTAATCCATAGCTTTCTCTCACACATAGAATAAAGTCCAAACACCAGAATGTGGCGCCCAGTGATCTGGCCCCTGCTCCTCTCGCCGCCCTCATCACCCGCCATCCTTCCCCTTTGCCTTCTCTTGTCCACCTATGTTGGTTTTCTTGCTGGTATCTGTATACACCTAGGTCATTTCTGGCTCAGAGATTTATACTTTGTAGTCCCTTTTCCTAGAACACTCTTCAAAAGGGCTTTAAAAAGTTTGTTCTTAAATATTATTTAGGTCTCTTCTCCAATGTTATCTTCCTGACTACCTTAACTAACAAATAGACAAATTTTCACCCCACGCATCGGTGTTTTTTTTTTTAAACCTTGGTTTATGTTGATTCATGACACTTATTGGCATCTTACATTAGATTCTGCACTTATCTGGTTACTTGTTTATGTTCGGTATCCTCTTGTAGAATTTTAGTTGCCTGTATGTATGGACTTAGTCTATTTTGTTTACTGATATATCCTTAGGACTCAGAATGAGATCTCAATGTTTGGAGCATAACTGATGCTTAATAGGTATTTACTGAATAAATGGATGAGTCTAAGACCTATCTTCTCATAACACTCTGTCACACCATAAATTATTAGTGTATAGTTTTATACAATTTATGTGTCAAATCACATTTCACAAAACATTTGGCCAGTAATATCCCTTATTTAAAAGAAAAAATAAGGTAACATTTTTCTGTTTGGCCATTTGACCTCATCCAAAAGGGAAAAATTGTACCCAAATGGGAACAATGGCATTTAGACAGGAAAAATTGTGCCCACGGAAGAAAACTGCACTACAGGGGAAAAGTTGTTCAATGGCAAAGGAAGGGCAAACTGTGTGGCTATTGCAATTAACAGCCTACCCTGGCTGGAAAGGAGAAGTGGAGACATGAATGGGGAAGAACAGAAGTCATGACTGGTGGAGATTCTTTCACAAAGCAGTCAGGGAGGAGACGATTAGGTACTAGGGAGCCAATAGGTTCTTCAGGGGGAGAATTGACACAGCAAGCATGGCATTGGAGACCCATGACCCTGTAAGCTATGTGTAGGAAAGACTAACAGACTAATGGAGATTCATCCTGGGACCTAAAAGTCCTGTCAAAGGGTATGGATAATGCTGACATTGAAACTCTCATTTATATAACATGAGAATTTACTTTTTTAAAAAATTGCAATATCAAAGAGAATGCCATATATTTTTTAAAAGGACCCGACATAGCACTGTTACTGTCTGACTTCATTTGAGCAACTGGTAGAATTTCCAGGGTAGACAGGAGAAAAGTTAAGGAATTTATCATGACTGAATTTATTCTGGAGGCAGAAGAAAGTGACCAAAGGAGGGAAGCACATTAATAACTTGTCTTCTTGTGGAGTAGGATCCAAACTACACGTTTTGCAAAGAATAAGAGAAATCGTCTCCTCATTGTCAGCTCAAACTCACTTTCTAGTTATTGCTTTTTAGACAGTACATTGAAATATTTTCGTATAAAGTTATATGATTGCCTTAGATTTGCTTTAAAATAATCTGAGGCTCTTGGGGTCACGGTGATGGTTATGGATGAAACAAAATTGCTGAAACAATAAATTTATCAAGTTATTTTCTCTACGTTTGTATATTTTTGAATGTTTCCACTCTAAAAACTATAAATAACAACAAAAACATCTAGGAATTAGACTGAGTTTTCATGATACCCACAAATAAATAAACAAAATTAAATAAAATGTCTAACATTACAAAATACAAGCAAAACTCCTCTCACCTTTTGGGGTAGTGTTTTCCTGGGTCCCCACCCCTAGAGGATGTCAGTGAGTGTCTGAGCTGCCCTAGGATAAAGGAAGGACCTTCAACATTAATTAAGAAGAAAAAGAATGAGGAGAGTGCCTTAGCTAGACCCCGCTGGAGGTCTGACCATCCCTCCTGCCATGACACAGTTTTGGTGCCGTCTTTGTGTGGCCTCTGAGAGTTCCTCACTGGATCCGGAACAGCCCAGCCTGGAGATGTTTGCAGCCAACTTTCCGAGTCCATCTCTGTGTCCTAGCTTTTGATTTGCTGTCTCTCTTCCTCACTGAGTCTTTTTCTCTAATGTGAGCTTCTACCTTTTCCTCCAAGGTTATCTCTACCTCGGAAGGGCCACTTCTTTTCGATTGTGGTCCTCCTATACTCCTGGTTTGGCAGATTATTTTTCCACAGACTTTGCCTGATAGTCATCTTATCTATCTGGCTGGGTAGGAGGGAAACATTCATCTGCAGGCTTGTCACTAGCTCCATGTTTCCAGCAGCTAGGATAGGAATAAAGTCTTATGGGCAACTGTGGGCAGGGGAGGTACTCACAATACCTAACGACTGGTACGATGTTGGAATACCAATCATGGCATGATGTTAGCACAGATGCTGACTAGCAACACCTGAGCAGGCCTGTCCACTGGGGACCCCATCATAGTAGCCCTGCTGCTGGGACTCCCCAGATTTCCAAGTAGTAAACCCCTACTGGAAACTGGAGTTCCATTTTCAATCGATTGAACAGAGGATCCAGAGATACAAATAATCATCATCATTTACAAGAAGGTAGAGAGTGCTTGCCTTTGAGTAGGTTTAGCAGTGCCTTGGAGCATGATATATTCTATGAAGAAAACGTATGTGATAATGAAGAAAGTTCTGAAATTGTAGGGCCTTTGTCTCCTTCCCAATCCAGTGCAGGTAACTTGAATTCCTACCTGCCTCACCTGTTGATAACAGGCATTTTCATATAGGTGTGGTCAGACATGCATTACACTGTTGGTCTACATTGGCTCAGAGGTGTCACTACCTATATAATTAAAAATCATGCAAATGATTCTTTTTAAACACACACCAACATGTACCTTTCCACAGGATTACTGTTCTTTTCACACGAATGCCAGACAGACAACACAATCCAGTGGTTCAGGACATTTCCTGAAGCTCCTCTTTGGAAATGACTTCACATACTTCCTTTGGAATATTTGTGATTATAGTGTCAGGCTGTTTTACTGTGAGAATAGATTCAATTACTTGAAACAACCCTATTAGGTAGGATTTTGGTTTGTCCTTCAGTAAATCCGGTCATATGACCAAGCCTAGCTACCTGTATAGAAGGTGGAAAAATTTGTCCTTATTTTCTGTGGTCATGTACTATATACTAGCTAAATATCAGAGGGTTTATTATCACAGAAAAAGGGATAAACTACTATTGGATAATGACAATGGGCTTGGATCATCCTGTTATATGTTGTAAACTTGGATAATACAAATTTAATGAAAAGTAATCACACAAATAATCTAGAATGATCCTATTGTAATCAGCTGGCTCTAGCATGCAGGTGTGTGTGTGAGAGAGCGAGAGAGAGAAAGAGAGGGAGAGGGAGAGAGAAAGAGATAAACTCTTGCATGACTGAAAAATTCCCCGCAAAGAGGAGTTCAAAGGGTTTGGAAAGCATCACTGGAGTAAAGCTATAACCTCCTAAGGGGATGACTTTAAAGAGGGCATCAATATTCTGAGTTCTTAACGCCTGCCGTGTTTGTACTTGATACCGCTGGAGGAACATGAACATTATGCTTCGTGTACTAGGAACAGAACATGATCTGTACCTGCATAATCAGATATGTGGTATAACGAAGAACTTTTTAATTTCCTCATTGGAATAAGTGATCACGACTACAAACAGATATCAGTATGATTACAGGGTTTCGTAACACCTATGGATGATGCCAGTATGATTTGGGGTGTGAGGATTCCTCCCTCCTGCTCCTGCTTTGGCTTTGCCTCTGCTGCTGTTAAATGTTATCCTTTTAATCAGTCTTGATTGTGGTGCCTTGCGTTAAGACTTGCTCAGGGACTCCTCAGAGGCACATTGTTTCGTGGCAGACAGCTGTTCTCTTCCAGCTCAGACTGATGGACTTTATATATAGTGATGATAATAATGAGTTGTCTACACATACGCACGCACCACATGGGGACCCACTGATGAAAATTAGTGTTTTATGGTGTATGGCTCTTCCTTTGCATTTATAAATACTCAGCTTAACTCTCCCCTCCACCCGCTGCAATGAACCCCTTTAGCTCACAGAGGAGTCGAAAGTTGACCCCTCAAACTCTAAGACTCCCTGGAAATTTCCCAATTAACATATTTCCTGCTTAAGTTTCCCTTCCTATTCTATTTAATAGAAAACTATACAGATCTCTAGGATTTTAGTTCTGCTTTTATTCTGTAAATATAAAGCAATTCCCACTTCCAAAAATGTAATATGTTATGTTTGTAAAATTCAGCTATTATTTCCTCTTCCCATGAGGCCCCAGTGACTATAAAAAATGAAGGAGCCCTTGATTTTAAAATATTGATTACCACTGGGAAGAAAAGTGGAATCAGATCCTTCCTAATGTGTTTGATGGTAGTTCTTCTTTGTTTAAAATTACCAATCCAGTTTCTTCATTGATCATATAGGATTTGAAATAAACAAATACTAAAAAGAGAAACCACTATTTGGAATAACATATAATACAGTCTCATTTTAAAGTCCCCTCTCATGTGCTGTGTATTCGGCTACGTTGTGAATATAATCAGATTTCTTAGACACACACAAACGTTCCCCTCACTACTGCATGGAATGTCTCTAAAGCAGAAAAAACACAATTGTCCACCACACTGGCATTTCAATAGCAATCTATTCTGAAGTTGACAGTGGCATTAAAGAGCATGATATTTACTCTGTGGCAAGCATTCTTCAGGGCCTCTTCTTATTTATTTTTAGATTTTCATATAAATGTTACTTTTTTTCTTTTTAGTTTTGCATATCCTTATGCTAACTTTTCATTGGCATCAAAAATTCCATTGTTGGCCGGGCGCAGTGGCTCATGCCTGTAATCCTAGCACTCTGGGAGGCCCAGGCAGGCGGATCGTTTGAGCTCAGGAGTTCGAGACCAACCTGAGCAAGAGCGAGACCCCGTCTCTACTAAAAATAGAAAGAAATTAGATGGACAACTAAAAATATATATAGAAAAAATTAGTCGAGCATGGTGGTGCATGCCTGTAGTCCCAGCTACTCGGGAGGCTGAGGCAGGAGGATTGCTTGAGCCCAGGAGTTTGAGGTTGCTGTAAGCTAGGCTGACGACACGGCACTCTACTCAGGGGAGTAAAGTGAGACTCTGTCTCAAAAACAAAAAATTTCATTGTTTTTCTTTTTTTGTTTTTTTCATTTTGGATATCAGGATATGATGTCATAGCATCGTTCCTACCATAATTTATCCTACCATTTACCAGAGCAGTATAAATTGGGGCTATAATTTTTCTTTCTCCCATTTGATTTCCACTGGGACCATGAAGGCAGAGTGAACTAGATGGCCTTCCCCAAAAGAGGGAGCAACTATTGTCTGAGGCCAGAGATTACTACACCGGCCATGTGGTACCCAGGGACGATGTGGTCAGTACCTAAGGGGAAAGTGGCTTCTCTCGTTTAGAGCCTTCTTGCTGTTCTGGGCTGACCTTCCCCTTCCTGTGTGTCCTTCCTGGCAGCTTTCTCTGGATGCAGCGTTAACAAAGGCTGCACTGGTGAGGGCTTCTGCTCTGGCCGCCATCTCTTCTTATGTCAGTTTTGATAGGAGAGATGGTAGCTCCGAGCATATTTACTTATCTTTAAAATGGGTATAGTGTAATGGAAAGAACCCTGGGATTAGGCAGACTAGTTCTAATTTTGGCTTTGCCTGTTACTAGCTGTGTGACCTGAAGCAATTTCTCTCCTTACAGGGGTGTGGGCACAATGTACGAAGTGAGACCTGCCTTTTATCGGAGGTTTACACTTGCCTTCTGCCTTCTTGTCCCACTAACCCTCCGACCGTTGTCATTAGCGTTTGGTGAGATAATATGAGAGAACACACTTTGAAAACTGCCTGGTGGTGTTCAGATGGTTTTCAGTGGTGGAATACATAACTGGAACTATACTTTGATTGTATAGCCACAACTGATGACAATGGTCACGTCTAGAGGATTCTCACTCCTGGCCCGTCCCAGTAACTTTTAGAAGATTCCGTATGAGTCAAATCCTTATGTGTATTTTATTCACTCCTATTTTTGCTTTTCACTAATCCTGAATAATATGTGAATTTCATGGTGTGAAATTAAACCTGGGTGACTCAAAATGATGCCATTTTATTCAGCTTCAATTGCAATTGCTCAGGGATCTGAGTTTGTCCAGTGACGCCTGTACGCAGCTAATAAAATGGAAGCCTGTCAGGGCTTATTCGTTTTTGCCAACCAGCCAGTTCAGTTGCTGGCCGTTCTCCGCTTGTCTCCTGCATTTATTCTCTACCCTTCTCTCTAGCCCTGCTCTGTCTCTGCCCTGGAAGGCTGGTGCCTGTGGCTACACCCCGGGGGCTCCTCTGTCCTTCTGCTTGGTTCTGACCAGAGAGGGGCACTGGCGGACACTGAGTGGGAAGAGAGGGCAGCGACCAGAGCACTTCTTGCTTTCAGTAGCTGTCTCTTCCAATAGTTCAGCGACTACAGCCATGGTCCCCCTCCAAGGCTCGTGCAATCGCTGGGCTCCTTTGACACTAATTCCTGTCCTGCCCTAGGATTGTTAAAGACCTCCTGTTGATGCTCCTTTGGTGCCCCACCACCTCTCCTCTGTTCTCTCAACTCTTCCCATAAATCCATGGGTGTTCTTTCTTCAGAGTCACCACGTTGATCATCCAGGGCAAATTCTGTTTCCTGCCGGGACCCTGATCTGCACTCTCAGTGCCCTCAATTCACCAGAAGTCCACATGGGGACACACAGAGTCATGGTTTCCTATTCTTAGATGCTGTACCATATTAGATCATGGAAAAAACCTCATCCCTGGGCTATCGCTGATCATTCCTGCTACAAATGTCTTTAATTAATTGTAGCTTTATATTTTCACCCCAACATGTCGGGGCGATGGGGTTGAACTATAACTACAAACATGAAAAACATTTCATTGCCTCTAAAATTGTTATGTAAGTGAATGTCTGAAGGCATTCAGATAAGAATCTACATGATAAACTTTTCTACCATGAAAAACTTTCTTTTTTGTTTCAATAAAATGGGATAGTAATTTTTCTGAACAGTCCCCAAAGCATTCTAGGCAGTAGCCAGGGTATAAATTATACATAAATAAAATGACATTAATAATATTTTTATTATGTGATGAAGTCAGAGGTCTTTTGGCAGACAGCAATGCTGGGAGAATACGACCTCCTCTCTGGCTAGGGAACCCTCAAGTTCTTAGTTTTAAGGGAGTAAGAACTAAAACGGGGAAATAGTATGAAAAGTTGAGGGAAATACATTTCTATATAATACTAATTTCTATATAATACTCACCACAATATGGAAAAGACCTCTATATTAAAGAAATAGGAGAAAGAAAGGGGACATGTGGATGCTCAGAGTGTTTAAGAAAATTGAGAAGCAAGGTATAAAAGGACAAAGACAAAACATTATATATGGAGAAAGGTCAGAGTTTTACAAGATCTCATAATTTAGGCTAAATGGCCTCCCAACCCTTTGAAAAGCTGGATGAGAAAAAAAATTAAAAGTTACCTAGTGCTTCACGGAGAAGGTAAAGATATATGAGGAAGTTTCATTAAGTGAGAAAAGACAGATTATTGGTAATTGTAAAAAAAGACTAGAAATTTGCCAAGAAATTAAGATTTAGAGGGAAATAGGTAAATATACGTGGTTAAAAAAAATAAGAACATGAACATAAAGCAAAGTGGTTGAAACAATTTAGAAGCATTTCCAAAAATATAGGAATAAAAAGAAGACCCTCTAGAGAAAAATAAATATGTTGATAAATGAGACATAATTCTATGACATGTTTTCAAATGGTTTGGAGAAGTCAATATTCAAGGAGTTTTTTTCTTTTAAATCTGTTTTATAAAATAAAAGGGGATATACAATCTTCAGAATAGTGCCCCTAAAAAGAAATTGAAATCATCACAAATGTAAGAGTCAAAGAAGAACTACCCCAAGTGACCTTTCCACTGAAAAACAGAAACTATGTCAGTTAATAAGCACTAAGAAATTGTAAACTGATGTTATGGGTTAAGTTGTGTTCCCCCAAAATGTAGGTTGAAGTCCTAACCCCCGGTACCTGTGAATGTGACCCTATTTGGACATAGGGTCTTTGCAGATATAATCAAGCTGGGATGAGGTCTTTAGGGCAGGCCCTAAACCAATATCACTGGTGTCTTCTTAAGAAGAGGGAAATTTGGGCACAGAGACACAGAAAGAGAGAGCACAGAGTATGACAATAGAGGCAGAGATTGGAGGGACGCAGCTGCAAGCCGAGGGATGCCAGGGATGGCCAGCACCACCACAATCCAGGAAGAGGCAAGGAAGGATTCTCCCCAGAGCCTTGGGACTGTGAGAGAACAGATTTCCCCTGCTTCAGCCACCAGCTTGTGGCTGTTTGTTATGGCAGTCCTAGCAAACTAATACAACTTCTCATTTCTTTTTATTGTCTTTCATGACATTGGCATCCAAAAGACAGGGCAGTAAGCATAGTCTACCCTGGCTACAGGTAGTAAGGGGGTGCATTGTTTATAGAGAATTTATAAACGATAATAAAATTGGACCAAAAGGTGGTCTGCTCTGTATTCTCACTATGTGCCAGCAATTCCAATCCATGTCAGCAATCATCAATGGCTTCTCTCTCCAAAAGTGTTGTTGGTGTAAGATTTAAACATTTTCTACAATTATCATTGAATTTTTAAAGTATATGTGTAAGCTTAAAATTAGCACATTTGAATTCTGTGTCCTTTAGTGAGGACGGTGCTCTACATGGGAGTTAACGTGGAGAACTGTGTAACTACACAGTTGGCCTGCAGCCCGTGCAGACTCAGCTGCTCTCGTTGCCTTTGGAATACGTCCCTGCATCTTCAGAGCTGCTCGAGCTCTCATCGCGGCCAGTGTGTCTTCCACCCCTCTGATACTTCATGTGCCTGTGTTTAAACAGCAGATTTACTGTGATCGTAAAGATGAAACTTGAGTTACTTTAATTCTGCATCTTTATGTGATCACTTGGAGTTTTTATTTGTGTTTCAAATTTTTCAATATGGAGACTGGGGGCAGAGGGAGGAATCCGAAAGCTCCTGGGAAGGATACCAAAGACAGTGATTTCTGGAATTTATTGTGAGATAGGATTATTATTAATATATCTCTAAAAAACTTATTCTTGCATTTCAGATTTTCTCTACTTGTAAGTCTGTCGCTTACTGTGAAAGAAACTTTTCTGAAATAAGATAATGCGTAATTCGATCAACCGTTACTGTGAATAGATGGTCAAATCCGATTGTATTGTATATTGAACACAAATATGTGAAGATCAATGTTGGCTAAGTTATTGACAAATTTACAAAGTTAAGGCTTGAAAGCAGAAACTGTTGTCCCATTATTCATTACTGTGACAACAGACCAATATAGGCAATTTTCTGCCTTTTAAAAAAAATACAGTTTTTTGTAATTAAAAAGTACTATTATGAGACATTACACATTATGACAAACTGGGTGGCTTAAAACAGCAGAATTCTTTTCTCTCACGGTTCTGGAGGCCGAAAGTCTGAAGTCAAGGTGTTGGCAAGTTTGGTTCCTTTCGGAGGCTCTGAGAGAGAGTCTGTTCCAGGCCTTTCTCTTGGATGTTGGCAGCTGCTTGCAATCCTTGGCTGTAGGAACATCACTCTGATCTATGCCATCATCTTCACATGCCTTCCTTCCTGTGTGTCTTTCTCTCCTTCCTATAAGGACAAATCACTGGATTTAGGGCTTATCCAGTTAATCCAGGGTGTTCTTATCTCAATATCCTTGTCTTGTTTACATCTGCAAAGATGCTGGTGTCAAAGGTTAAGAATGCAACATATTTTTCGGGAAGCCGTAATTCAACCCAATACAAGGACTATTTTTCTATAGTTTACTTTAATGTTTTATTTTTTATCATTTTAACTTTTATTGGCATAATTTTATATACAAACCTTCATAAAGAAAAATTTCACTGTTTCTTTTTGAGCAATTATTTTTATTAATTTTAGTTTATGATTATTATAAAAAGTACTAAAGATAATTATGTATAGAGGATTGGGCTGTTAAAAAATATCTGGTTTGAATATCAAATAATTGGATGTGAATTGTTCATGGTCTGTGATGTCAAAGGAACAAAACAGAAAGGCGAGCACAGGCTGGAGGGGGAAGGTTGAGAGACGCATTGAAGAGTTCAACGGTATGAGCAGTATGCGTGAGTCTCCTCGTGGAGACCTCACGGGATGGGCTTCAGAGTCTGCCAGTCTGATTCATAACTTCAATATACTGCCCTTACAATAATGTCTGATCTGCGGCAAAACTTTAAATGTCTCTGAGTTCAACCAAGTGTGGAGGCTTTCCAGAAGTGGGTACGGAGCAGGAAATTCATAATCATTTCTCTTGTGTATGTAGGTATATTGGTCAGGGTTCTTCAGGGAAATAGAACTAATATATATATATATGATATGTAACATATATATGATATATAACATATATAAACACACACACACACACACACACACACATACACACAGTCCTGTGTCACTTAATGATGGGGATATTTGCTGAGAAATGCATCCTTAGGTGATTTTGTTGTTGTGTGAACATCATAGAACGTACTTTCACAAACCTAGATGGGATAACCTACTACATACCTAGGCTACCCCATTGGGCTATTGCTTCTAGGCTACAAACCTGTACAGTGTGTTACTATACTGAATACTGTAGGCAATTGTAACACAATGGTAAGTGTTTGTATGTCTAAACGTAGAAAAGTCATAGTACAAATATGGTATAATCTTATAGGACCACTGTCATATATGCCTCCCATTGTTAACTGACATGTTGTTATGAGGTGCATGATTGTGTATATAAAGAGATTGATTATAAGGAATTGGTTCACATGATTACGGAGGCTGAGAAATCCCGCCATCTGCCATCTGAGATCTGGAGGCCTGGGAAAGCTGGTAGTGTAGTTCTGGTCCAAATACGAAGGCCTGAGAACCAGGAGCGTCAGTGTCTAAGATCAAGGTCAGGATGGATGTCTAGCTCAAGTAGAGATGAAATTTGCCCTTTCTCCACCTTTTTTTTCTATTTGGGGGCATCAACAGATTGGAAGATGCCCACCTACACTGGTGAGAACAATCTTTTTTTTTTTTTTGAAAATTAGGTCTTGCTATGTTGCTCAGGCTAGATTCAAACTCTTGGACTCAAGCAATCCTCCCACCTCAGCCTCCCTGCCGAGTAGCTGGTACTACACCATGCCCACTTGGCTTCTTTTTTACTCAGTTTACTGAATCAAATCCTAATCTTTTCCAAAAGCACCCTCACGGACACACCTGGAAATCATGTTTTGCCAGCTACCTGAGCTTCCCTTAGCTCAGTCAAGTGGACACAAAAATCAACCATCGCGGTAGGGGTGCAAGTGTAGGAACTGGGCGGGCTCTGGAGAACCCGCAAGAACAAAGCAGATCCTGCTGCTGAGGGCAGAGGAACACCGGCGTTGAGAGCGGTGGTCTGGAAGAAACACAAGACCACATGAGGTCGTGGGATTGGGAAGGAAGGAGCAGCTACCCTGTGTTTACTGCAGAGCTTTTCACCTGTGATGAAAAGCATGGCAGATAAAATGAATGAGATACTTAATTAGTAAGCAAAAACATTATCAATACTAAATGGGCCTTTAGAGAAGAAGTTATCCAAAACTCTTCATTTAAGTCCACAGAGGTCAAAAGTGTTATCTAAGAAGGCTTATTGCACTGATGTGGAAACCAGTATTCCTTGGTGCTGGAAAGGAAATTTTAGTACTTGTTCAGTAAATTATCATCATCTGACCTGGAGACTTCCCTTAATTCTCTACTACATATTTATAAAGACTATATGGCCCCAAGAAGATATATCTATTTAAGTATTGCATTTACAGTCTCAAATTTTATTATTGGAAGAAAAACAAAATAAAGTGAAAAACATCAAAATTGAACTGAGTCAGATAACATACTATTCTCAGAAATACTTACCTTGTATAAATTTAGTCTGAGATATGTTAAATGACAACCACTTAGAAATGCATTGCAGAATTCCTTTAATAAAATGTAAAATTCAGAGTTAATAGCTATGTATATTTTAATGACACACATTTATTGCTACACATAATTCATTGCATACATTAAGTATGAAATTTCCTGTGGGCAATAATAAATGTGATTTATAAGTCACAAATATGTGTGAAGTCTATTGCTTATTCTCTTGGAGACAGTCCCCCCAAAAACATCAAAAATTAGAGAAAAAAATTTGAAAAATTGGAGATTTATTTATTTGTGAAATCATCTTTGTTTTAGTTCATACTACAAAATATATTTAAAAATAAAATTTACATTTACATTGCTATCATAAAAATTTTACCAAAGTGAAAATGTAGAATTTTAAGGCTTTCTTCATTTTATTCACTGGAGCTGTAATACTAATTTTGTGAGGTTTTGAGTAAATAACTTCCTTCTGTATTTTTAAAATTAAAAATAAACTTTTCTTATTATAAAATCAGTAAATACACGTAAAAAACTTAAAAATCAAAAATGAGAAAATTAAAACTTTATATTCCCAACACTAATGGCATCTTAATAAATATAGCTTTAAATTTTTATACATGCACATTTTTAAATGAGTGAAATAGTATGATATATAATGTATAGCAATCTGCTTTTTGGTTAACGTTTTCTACTTTTCCATGTAAATAAAATTGTATCACATCTAGTATACAAACCATATTACAATTGCCCTGATTATAATCAAAATGTCTTTACAGCTGGTTTGTTCCAAGATGTGTATCTACGTCAAGAACATACAATGCCTCTTGTTGTTAAGCCTGTAACCTAGAACAGTGGCTCAGGGCCAATCCATCAGGCTGCTTGTTTTTGTAAATGAAGTTTTATGGGAACACAGACACTCTCATTTGTTTAAGTGTTGCCTGTGGTGCTTTCTCTCTACAAAGGCAGAGTTGAGAAGTTGTGACAGAGGCCATATGTATGGCCTGCAAAGTCTAAAATATTTACTATCCTGCCCTTTACAGAAAAAATTCACTGACCCCTGATCTAGAACAATCTTTTTTCATGACACTGAATTGTTGATGTATCTGTGCTCATTGTTTTCCAGAATATCCTGCCTTGTGAATTTATCTGGTTGTTTCTTGCAGTATCTTAGCTTATTCCTTTTATTGAATGTTTTTTCTCACTCTGCTACAATAATCTCAATTACCTTAGTGTCAGTATGACCAGCTTTTTTATTATAGTTTAAAAGGATACATGAAATGAAATGAAATTAGGAAATTTCCTGGTCCTGCCGAATTTTTCTTAGTTTATTTCTCAAATTCCTTGAACTGGGGATAAATCAATTTATATACAATTTATCTTAATGATAGGAAAAAATAGATTAAATTAGAACATGAGATTTAGAGTGAAAATGCCTTGGAAGAAAGTATAACAACCGAGGAGTTCGCATAGGCAGGTAGCTTGGCTTTGAGGCAGCTGATGAGGAAAGGAGGGAGTAGACAGAGCACTGTCGGAAACTTAACCCAGTTAAGCGGAGATGCAATAACCGTGCAAATGACTGAGAAGACCCAGGCCTATGGACAGTAGAAGACTACGGGGAGGTTTTGGTTCCCTCAAAGAGTGGAGAAAAAGAAAAACTATAAGGAAGAGAAAATGGGAATTTCAAAGAAAAAATCAATCTATTCCAAAATTTTCCCTGGGGCCAATCGTGAGCAGGTAAGATGGATTGCAGAGACATTTCCTTCATATTTCAGTCTTCTCTGTAGGTGGCATTGAATAGCCATAGAGAGAAATAAGGAAGACATATCACTTGCCTAGTATAATGATTAGATTTTATAATCTTATTACCTATAAACTCTAATTATCCTTTAATGATTGCTTTCCTTAAACTCATAATATGCAGTATTCATTATCAGCCAATGTCTTTGCAGCAGAATAATTTGAAAACTATCATAAAGTTTGCTATAACACTAGCTTTTCAAATACTAGATAATTCTTTTGTGATTTTTGATTATAGTATGTTGACTGACTCCTATCCAAAGCTGATTTTACTAAACTTCCTGCAGCAAGGTACATCTTTACTTTGTCTTAAAAGAGGAAGTTAGGGAAGGGTTTTTAAAAATAGGGTTTTGAGGTCTGGGCCAAGTGGTTTAAGATGAGTTGTTCGAGGCAAGAACTGGATAGGATTGGACAATGTTCGTGACATAAAAATATAGGTTTGATGAACAGAGCAAAGCCAGGTCCGATGAGCAAAATGTTTGCACAGGTGAGCATATTGTTCTTCTGATAGGAGAGCTGTTTGCCCAGATGAGCCAACTGTTTGTCTTGATAAATTGGCTTGCAAGGCTTTCCTGAAGCAAATGGTGCAGTTAATTATTGGTTTATAGTCTTATCTTCCTGGGCATGACTTACCTGGAACAATCAGGTCATATTGACATTGGTGGTCTCAGTTCTCAGTCCCAATGGCCGAGTTATGTTGACTCAGGTGGTGTCATGTCTCAAGTACTTCATATAAAGTGAAATTAAAAAAATCGAAGTTATATTATTGCCTTGTTTTTGCACACTTATCAGAGGTATTTGTTTTGTGTGTACCAAAATTGTGTTGTAAATTTTCCAGTTTGCTCTCTATATAATTATTTTATTTTGAATGACCTGATTTGTCATTTATAAAAGCAAATATTAAAGGTATGGAGATACTGGATCATTTCCCTTACTAATAATTGTAGGCTTCTTAACAACTTTTAAAAATTATTATTATTATTTTTTATTTCAGTATATTACAGGGGTACAAATGTTTAGGTTACATATATTGCCTTTGCCCCACCAGAGTCAGAGCTTCA
>CAUYSK010101839.1:0-34621 GCA_963575035.1 Avahi laniger
GAAGAGCTTCCTCTCTCTGCTCCCCACTGTGTGAGGATACAAGAAGAAAGCCATCTGCAAACCAGGAAGCAGTCCCTCACCAGACACTGGGTCTGTCAGCATTTTGATCTTGAACTTCCCATCTTCCAGGACTATGAGAAATGATGTTTATCACTTAAACCCCCTAGTCTATGATAAATTTGTTACAACAGCCAAAACTGACCAAGACAGGGATGAATGAATTACAAACTTTCATCTTGGATGATTGAGTAGATTGTGGGATCATCATCAGGTTAATACAAGAAAATAAAATTATTTGGGTGGGAGGGGGAGATGGTATTGAAGGAGATGAAATGCCAGTGAATTCAATTTTTAATCATCTTTATGGAGACAGAATAACATACAGTAAAACTTAACTATTTTAAATATAGAGTTCAATGTGTTTCAACACACGTATTTATCTATGTAGCTAAAACAACAATCAAGATATAGAAGATTTCAATAACTCCAAAAGTTCCTTCATGGCTATTTGCAGTCAATTTTCCCAGACCTCCACCTGCATATAACCACTTATCTGCTTGTCTAACAAGCAGGTAAGATATGCATAAAAATTGCATGGATATCTGTATAAAGAAATCAAGAGCATAGAGAATTTAAGTATATATATGTGATCAACAGTGTCATATGCATCAGAGAGATCCAATAAAAGACCATGATATCCCCTATTTAATTTGGCAACTAGGATATTATTGTGACTTCAACAAAATTGTTTGTTTTGTGCTTTGGTTGTCAGACAGAATACAGTGAGTTAGGTGTGGTTGAACAGAGATGAAAGGGTTGCAAGTAAAAGTGATTTATTTTGGTAATTGGCTGAAAAAGGGAAGAAAGACTGTATGAGTCATACACACTGAATTGAGAACCATTGTGTATAACCCTTAGCACAATGTCTGTTGTATAGAAGAAAATCAATAGCTATAAAATGTTAAATTTTAACCCTGGAAGTAGGAGAGGAGTTAATTTTTTTTTCAAGATCTCTCTGGATGTCAGAAACCAAGTTATCTCTACGCTTCGCAGAGTCTGTGACACCCAGACACCTAAAGCAGTCATCCCTAGCATGTTATACAATCCACAGATTTTATGAAGGTAAATTTAGCCTAATATTTACATCAAGAGCAGCCATTAAGAAGAAAATGAGGATGGTAGCACATAAATTTTTATATTAACATATGCAGGTAACAATCTAGAAACATCTCTTTGGAGACAATGGGGAAGGGTGGAAGGTTCATGAATTAACAATACATTAAGTACATAAGTTTCGAAGGTTTTTGATTTTGTCTTTTTGGTTTTTCTTTCTTTTTTTGGTTTTTAGTTTTTTGGTTCTAAAGACATCTTTAGAAACTGTTAGCAGAACCTTCTCCTCCCACACGTATTGATTCCTTGAATATTTTTTCAAGTTCAGACTGAAATGACCATTTTTCAGTTTAAAAAATTAACCACAGCCTACTTATGATTATGAATTACGAACACAAATGCTATCAGCCTGATAAAATTGCTCTGCATTGAAAAAAATTAATTCAAGGTTTTTTCAAACCCTTTGGTTATTTTTAAAATGCTATTATTTTTATTAAAAAATGAAATAATGTGAAGAGAATTAAAAACATGAAGTTCAAAATCCCCAAAAGAATAGAACTCAAAGATCTTTTCTAAAGTATTTTTTTCTAACATCGGGTTATTTAAATGGCAATTTCAGGTGTTTAAAATATATCTATATTTCTTTTTTTAAGTTTTAGAGCTTACTAGGGTCTAATCTGCTAATGCTAGTTATCTACACTTGAAACTTAATATACATGGGTAATTACTAACATTCTGAATTAAATTACACATAAAATTTGAAAAATAGGGCACTTATTTCTAAAACCAGATAAAAAACTTCAGAAAATATCTCAAAGGTTTAAACAAAGAGCTATGGTGATAGAATAAATCTTATAAAAAAGAAAAATTATGGATTGATATAAATTTAATTCCTCTATATAGTAAGGAAAATATCTATATAGCAATGGATCTGACTAGAATATTAATACTCATGTTTCTAAAATATATCCTAGCTTAACAAGGTTGATGAAAATTGTACACACAGAAAGAAAAGCTGATGGAATATTTTAATATTTTAGCTAATATTTTAGAAATAAATAAGATGGGATTTACCTATATATACACACATATATGTAACTAAAGAAAAATAATGTGATTTGAATGCATGAACTATTTAATAAAGGTATTTCTTTTATGAGATTTCATTTGATAGTGATGTGTCATAGGTAATGAGACTTAAATTAATTCGATTATAGCGTTCCTAGTATAATTCAGTCCATTAACTGCAATGGTAATGTAAAAACCAGTAAAAACATGTTTCACAGAATGTTAGATAGATTTGAAAGAATTTTGATGGAGGAACAGAACCAAAGAAAATACCCATGCAGATAAATATGCTGGCTTGTTTAGAAAGATTGTAAGAATAAAACTTTTTAATAATTTATGATGAAAATAGTGATGATAATAAAGATAATGACTTAAATTATGCTATACAGAATTGATTCTTTTGTGACAGGTCCTATGCTAAGCTTTTTCTCATTTATTCCTCACACAATAATGTCAGGTTCATCGTGGTAGACCAACTCTTAGCCTTTTGTTCCTCCAAATATTTTAGTATGTTTTTAATTTCAAAAAATTTAGAGGGTACACGTGTTTTTTGTTATGTGTATGAATTCCATCATGCTGCAGTCAGGGCTTTCAGTGTACCTATTACCAGAACAATGCACATTGTACTTCACAGGTAGATTTTTGTCCCTTAGCCTCCTCCCCAACTCTCCCTCTTCTTAGTTTCCAATATCCATTACTGCTCCTTATGACCATTTAGCTCCCACTTATAAGTGAGAACATATGGTATTTGTTATTCCATTCCTGAGATACATTCAGGAATGGCATAACTGAGATACATTTATTTAGGTTAATGGCCTACAGTGACATCCAGGTTGCTGAGAAAAACATTATTTCATTACTTGTTATGACTGAATAGTACTCTATAGTATCTATATATCACATTTTCTTTATCCATTCATCAGTTGATGGCCACTTAGGTTGATTTCATATCTTAACTATTGTGAATTGTACTGCAATAGACATTTAAGTGCAGATGTCTTTTTTATAAAATGACTTCTTTTTCTGTGGGTAAATCACAGTAGTGAGACTGCTGGATTGAATGGAAATTCTAATTTTTAGTTCTTTGAGGAATCTCCATACTATTTTTCATTTTCCAGCCCATGCCTATAATTCTTATATTCTCTCTTTGCATAATCCCATATTTCTTGCAGTGATTGTTCATTCTTCTTTATTCTTTTTTGTACATTTTTTTACTGAGTGGGTTACTTTTAAATCTTTGTCTTTAAGCTCTGAGATTCTTTCTTCTGTTTCGTCTAGTCTGTTTTTAAAGCTCTTTGATGTGTTTTTGGAATTCCCTAAATGATTCTTTCATTTATTTAAGTTCTACTATGTCTTTTCTAATGTTATCTATCTCCTTAGTGATTTTTTTTCATGTCTTGATTTTGTGTGTTTTTTTTTTCTTTTTGTTTCTTTGAGATGGTTTTCTACCATCTCAATTCCATTCATCTTACTTGCCATTCAAAATCTGAATTACTTATGTATAATTTCAACGATTTCCTTTTGGTTGGAGTTCATTGGTGGAGAGCTATTGTAATCCTTTGGGAATATCAAGATAGCCTGTTTTTTTTTTTTTTTTTCCTTTTTGTTCATGTTTCTGGAGTTTTCATGCTAGTTCCTTCTTATCTGGGGCCACTTCTGTCAGCTAAGAACGGATAGCAGATACCGTATATATGACCTCTGTTGCTTGGCGAAGATGTGGATGGATCCCTGGATGATGTGCTTGGGTCCTACTCTTGAAGCTTGATCCGGTAGGAGAGGAATAGATGCACTGTGAGCCTTTAACACTACTGCTCTGCTGCTGTGTCAAGGCTGGTTCCTGGTGTACCCTTAAAGTGGGGCTGGTGAGCAGGATGGGCTATGTACATGGGATGGAGGAGGTCTACTGGTCATAGTGCACATGCGTACAGGCCTGGGTGACTGCAATGTCATGTACTTGGGTGTAGTAAGGTCCACACAGGTGCAGTACAGGACATAGCAGGTGTACAGGGCACAGTGGCCTTGTATGCTCATGGGGCATGGAGCAAAGTGGGTTTTTGGACAAAGTGGACCCACACGGCAGGGATCCTATGTGGGATGGAGCAGATCCAAAGGGCGTATCACTCATGCACTTGGGCAGGGGTAGCTCTGGGGCAAGGTGCATGGCCAGGGAGAGGTGTGAGCAGGACATCATGCCCAGGGCATCAGTGCAGGACAATGCAGATCCATGGCATGCAGTCCACCCAGAGCCAAAGGCCTCAGCTATTCTGGCTTTCATCCCATTTGGGGCCTTTCAGGCCTTGGTGGTGGCAATGGTCCAGTTGCCCAGTCAGTGGGTAGTGGGTGCTGAGAGGGCTACAGGTGCATTCCTTTCCCAAGTCCCTCAGAAAGTGTGGTTGAGTGAGATCACCCTGGCCACAGCAGTGGGTGCTAGGCCCATGATCTCCCATTCTTCCCAGAGCCACTGGTGGCAGCAGTGGCAGGGGTATGCATCACCTGCCCACAGGGAACTGGTGGGCACTGGGATTCCCTGTTCCCTCCCCACCTGCCAGAGGCAAAGGGAGGCAGCAGTCACAGACCTCACTTCCAGCAGTGGGTGCTGGGCCCATGCCAGCCCTCCCTTCTCTTCAGAGCAATGCAGCTACACAGCCTCCAGTCAGGTCTCTTTATCAGTCAGCAGGCCTGCGTCAGTGAACTGGCCTTCCCATCACTCCAGTTGCAGTATCCTCAGGGGAAGCATGGAGCCCAGGATTTTCTCCTCTGTCCATTTCCAACACGTAGGTGCCATTCCTAAGTATCTCTGGTCCTGCTGAGCAGATCGTCCCACTTCTATCTTCTTCACTTCCTTCCCCCTCCTCTCTGTGGATTCTCAGTGCTCTCCCTCAGATGACTCATCCAAAGATGGATATCTGTTGGACAGTTTCGATCCTCTCTTCTAGAGCAACAGTGTACAGGCTGCTTGTAGTCTGCCATCTTGGCCCATTCCCACATTCCTCCATATTAATACTACTCTTGAATATTTACTGGAAGCATTGCTACACAAAGCAAAAACTATACTTTCCAGCAACATACACAGCTCAGGTATGACTAAGTGACAAAAATTTGAATAATGAATGAAAACAGGATTACTGTGTGAATCTTTCTTATATAATAGCCAGTATGAGCCCTTGTCCCTAATTATTTGTCTCTTCTAACTTCTTGGATAGAGTATGCTTATGATGACTCAATTTGAAGGACTTGTCTTAGCCCACAAAGTGACCTTGGGAATAGAAGTCCAGCATAACGCAAGAAAGAGAGAAAGGAACTTGAGAGCTCTTTATGGAGCACAGTTGCCATACCAGCCCTGATGACTTGATGAAATTTATATTAGAGAGATAACATTTTATTGCTTTTAAGCTGCTGTTTTTTTGAATTTTACTATATATCTAATTCATATATATATACAAGCACATACACACTCATACACACATGTAAAATTATTGTAAATCTCATATTATATTTTAGAATAAATTTATATGATAGACTATATAAGTATATATACTAATTCTTTCAATTTTATTAATGAGTAAACTAAAGTTTACATAGGTAGTAAATTTTCTAAATCAGCAGTCCCCACCCCAACCTTTTTAGCACCAGGGACTGGTTTCACGGAAGATGATTTTCCCATAGACCAGAGTTGGGGGTGGGCATCACCGCTTCAGCTCCATCTCAGATCATCAGGCAGTGGATTCTCATAAGGAGCATGCAACCTAGATCCCTTATATGTGCGGTTTACAGTAGGATTTATACTTCTTTGAGAATCTAATGTCACTGATCTGAAAGGAGGTTGAACTCAGGTGGTGATGCGAGCAACGGGGAGCAGCTGTAAATACAGATGAAGCTTCACTTGCTCTCCTGCTGTTTAACTCCTGCTGTGCTGCCTAGCTCCTGACAGGCCATGGCTGGTACCTGTCCACAGCCTCGGGGTTGGGAACTGCAGTACTAAATGAGAGAGTTTATTTTATATAGAATCAAGAGCCTGAGACTTACTGCTTCACAGACAAAGCATAATCATTTTGGAGGTCTTGGAAGCTTAAGTCTCACTCTCTTCTGCCCTCTGGATTCTGAAATAGACAGAAAATGCAGTGATGAGTTAAATGCATGGGATTCAAAGTATCATCTTTATTCATGACTAGCCAATTTCCTAACAACTTTCCAAACTCAGATATTTTGAAAAATTCATTTGGAGAATCTTAGACATGGGCCTCACACTAACTGTCCCTGCCCTGAACAACTATCTTAAAGTTAGAATTGGAACACAGGAAGAAAATATGGAACAAAGAGAAAGCAAGTCCTGACTTTCACTACAATGCTTATTTAGGTTTCTTGTGAAAATAACGGCCAAAAGTAAACACTTACAGTGCACACTGGGGGATATCACTTTGGCCTGATTTCAGTGTACATGTGGTTGACAGATGCCCCCTCATTGCCAGCATCCAAAATCAAAAGCGTAATTTGGAGGTCTCTGCTTTGCTGTCTCATGAAGCTCAATCTAGAAGTGAGTGGAGAAGTCTTCTAAATGATAAATGCCATCTTCTCTGTGCTCTGGTAGGACAGTCACAAACTGCTTTCTATAAGATTCTTCAGAGAGTCCTCAGCAGGTTGCATGCTCAGTTCCCCACAGCAGTAACCAGCTCATTAACATAAACCTTTTTAGCTTTCCTTCTCTCCCTGTGTTACTTTCCTTACTATCTAACTTCTGCGTCCTGGGATTACCTCTCAAATAAACTTCTGCCCTCGAATCCTTGGTAGGCTTTGTTTGCTGCAGGGTTTCAAATCAAGGCAGGCTAATAGCTGTCACTTTTTAGATTAACAACATTTCTCTCCTCCCTTATAAAAGAACAAATAAGAAATGGAGAAAGAGGCAATTTTTTTTCCATACTTCCTAAGCATATGTAGAGGAGAGAAATCATTTTTTATTGGCAGCAATGTAAGCTAGAATGAGTAAGAGATTTTCCCTGAAATAAGGTCAGCCAATATGTCTATTTCAATTGTAGACTTTTATGTTTCCAATGATTGCAGTCAGATATAATAAACCTAATATTCTAATGAGAAAATGATATAAAAGTGAGAATTATTATCCCTATATTAGGAAATCAATAGAAAACAATACTAAGATCTCAACACTCCCCTCAAATGTGTCATCTATAATTACTTTGAATCACAAACAATTCACTCAGCTCTCTTCTCATTTTTAATCTTTGTATGATTATTTCTATGAAATATTGGCAGCTTAGACCTTTGACAAAAATATAAGAAACCAAAGCATTAGTATCATATGTGAACATACATAACTTCATTAATAATTCAGTAGGACATGCATTGTAATTGGTAGTATGTGCATTGTTATATCTGTTTTACAGATAAACAGCTACCATCAGGAGTTATGATTTGGTAAAATCACAAAGCTAGTTAGTAACAAAACTGATATGTAAACACAAGTTGTTCTGATACCTTATCTTCTTTTTGTTTATTTCAATGTAATTTCTAGCAATCTTACTGTTAAGTGAGCCTCCTTTCCTCTGACTTCACGTTTCTATGAGAGAACTTCCAAAGTAGTTATATCTTCCACTGCTTATTTACTTCTTCCCTGATGGTGGAATTGGAATAAGGAACTGGTGATCTTCAGCTTAGCTCTTCAGTGCTTCTTATTTTCAGATGTGTTGATCCACAAAGAATAGACAACTCAGAAAGCTCTCCAGTATATGGTGAGAGTAACACAGCAGTTTTTCTGCCTATGCAAAACTTTTGCAGTTATTTAACTGCTCTGGTGACTAGGGAAAGTACCTCTCTATTATTAAAAGCCTCATTTGTCTTATTCTGTAACAAATTTTATTCTTAAATCTAACATTTTAGTCTCCATCATTCATTCATTCATTCATTCATTCATTATTTCAGCATATTATTGGGGTACAAATATATGTTTGATTACATATATTGTCTTTGCCCTACCCGAGTCAGAACTTCAAGCATGTCCATCCCCCAGACAGTGCACACTGCACCCATTACGTGTGTATATACCCATCCCCTCCTCCCCTCCCATCTGCCCGACACCCGATAAATATTACTGGTATATGTGCACATAAGTGTTGGTTAGTTAAGTCAGTTAATACCAATTTGATGGTGAGTACATGTGGTGCTTGTTTTTCCATTCTTGGGATACTTCACCTAGTATAATGGGTTCCAGCTCTATCCAGGATAATACAAGAGGTGCTAGATCATCATTGCGTTTTGTGGCTGAGTAGAACTCCATGGTATACATATAGCACATTTTATTAATCCACTCATGTATTAATGGGCACTTGGGTTGATTCCACATCTTTGCAATTGTGAATTGTGCTGCTATAAACACTCTAGTGCAGCTGGGTTTTTTTAGAGATTTTCTTTTGTTCCTTTGGGTAGATGCTCAGTAATGGGATTGCTGGATCAAATGGTGTTAGTTTGATTCTTATTTGTTTCTGAGCTCCAGAGGAAGATAAGATTTTATTACCGGCCTCTCCCATGAAAACACAATAACTATGTAAAACTTGAAAGACATCTCAAACTTTTTTTTATTTTTTAATGTGTGTAGTAGTTAGTTAGAAATAGTTGATAGAAATGTGCCATTACTAATATTGAAGATATTTTAACTATTTTAGAAAAAATAATTGGGGGAAAAGGAAAAATCAACTTAATAATCAAATCAATTGAATGTAAACTATGTTTTGGGATATGGTTACATGGTTGACATATATTAAATAATGAACAGGATGCTAACAACATTAGGTTAGTGTGGTTAAAGCTAGTGGAGTTTCTCTGAATCTAACATATAATTATAAGTTCATTTTATGCAAAAGCACTACTAATATTTTATGAACTGTATCTTTTCTCCTGTCTGCTGAAAACCTACATTTTACTTTCAAAATAATAGTCATTATGTATATATTTCATTACCATTGAAAAACATTTAATTACAACTGTGAAATTGATCCTTAACAATGTGACTATGCTGAAATGTCCAACATACCACTTATATTTGAATTGAATTCACAGCATGAAACCTATCTTTATGAAGATGGAAATAGAAATACATGTGACACACGGAAATAGAAATACATGTGACACACTTATTTGGATAGACACCATTTTTTAAGTCATGTTGGGAATCCTGGGATTTATGAAGTATTTAACTTTGTATAAGAATATTGTATTAACTCTCCACTTCTCTTATTCCCCTACCTCCAGAACAAATAAAAAAGAAAGCTTAGAATGTTGGATTTTTTTATTTAACTTATTTATTTATACTTTGAAGAATATAGAATAATATTAAGTTACTTAAAATATTTTATTTGCTTACACAACTTGACTAACAGTTTAATTCTTTAGAGCATAATTTTCATTCAATGAATTTATGCTGGGAAAAAATAATAAGTCTTTCCGGTCATTGACTCAGAAGTAGCACATATGCACTGCATATCATGAGTTAAGTCTGCCATCTGATAAAACACGTCCTTAAATGGTAAGGGTAGATAGTATCAAGCAGGCCCTAAACATAAAAAGATGACTTTTGTATTTATATATCTTACCTCCTATGTGTTAGAGGACAGTTCTCTGTGGGTTTCTCTTTTTTCTGTGTGTTTTGGTACCAGAGACACTGAGTATCTTCATTCCAGATTATCTTTTCAAAAAAGTACAGTGAATATCTTTGGAAAATAGAAATAGTGTCTCTCTCCAGAGCAAAGGGTAGTAATGCTTATCATCCATTACAAAAAGATGTAGATTACTTAAACTCAGGGTTCCTTGATTGTAATGTGGCCTACTGTGTATGCAGGTATTCCTCTTGGCCATATACATCACTCCAGTACGATACGGTGGTAAGGAGAAATGAATCAAATTTACTGAAGGAGAAGTCAATCAAACACATAATTCTATAGGCTATGCTGTGAACAATATAATCTTTTGTCTCTGACCTTGGACTCTCATGCCTCTCACAGCATCCATGGAACTGTCGCTTGGTTTATTTCTTAAATATTTTTTGTCTTTCTTCTTCATATTGGATAATAGCTATTGGTATATTTTAAAGTTTACGAAATGCTACTTCTGTCATTTCGATTCTGTTATTGAGCTTATCCATTGGATTTTTTTTTATTTCAAATATTGTATTTTTCTTTTCTAAAATTTGTATTCCTTTTTTATAGTGTCCATTTCTCTGCTAAGAACTTTTCTCTTTCCATTCATTTCAAGCATATTTATCTTTACTTCATGGAACACAATTATATTATTAGCTGCTATAAAGTCTTGGTTAATCCCAACATCTGAGTTATCTCAGAATTGGTATTCATTGATCACCTTTTCCCCTTGAGAATTGGTCACATTTTTTTTGGTTCTTTATATTTCACATAATTTTGGATTGTATTATGAACATTTTCAATAATACATTGCATAAACTCTGTATTCTATGTAAATTCTCAGGAAAATATTGATACATTTTACTTAACAGAAATGAAAACTGGTTTAGTTCATAACACAAATGTGGTCTTAACTACTGAAGGCAACAGTTCTCATGCCATTCAAATTTTGAAAGCCTCGGCGTGCTGCTTGAGTATATCCTAAACTTCTGCCACGGAAGATTCATTTGGGACTTGGGTTGTAACTTGAATTATAGTCCATTCTCAAAGTCTTTGTTAAGTTGCTACTCCCTAAGAACACTAAGTAGTAATCAAAAGTGGTAGATTGGCCATAAAAATGGAGTTCTCTCTCAGAGGTTTTGCTGCGCAACCCATGTCTATTTCTAAAATCTCTGGGAATATACCTTATAATAATAAATAAGATAAAAATTATGGACAGATATTAGTCAATTTGCAGAGACTATTCTAGATGTGGACTCTTTACTAAAGCAAATAAATATTCTGGTATCTGCTATGCAGTTATTCATCTGGTAAACACATTTAATTCTCCCTCACAGTAAGAAGATACCATGGATTTTATCTGACAAGAGCTTTAGTTTAAAATGGACTATCTTGCCTGCTGGAATATATATGTTCTCTGGCTGTGTCCCACAATTAAATGTCAGGAAAATGGACCATCTCACCATGGTGATAATGATACATAGAACCTAATGTTAATCTTTTTATATTAATGGTTTTCATATTCATTGGACTGGAGGAAAAGAAATATTATGTAACTATACACCTTGGCGAGATACATTCATTCATATCTCACAGTATGAGAAATAAATTCCATGAAAATTCAGTGTCCTGTCATCACAATAATGATTATGCATTCCAGTGATTTGGAACATGTCAATATATTCTTTCAAAAGTGAAGGTTATAGAAAATGTATCTTCTACCACTTAGAAAGTAGCACAATCCTTAGTGAATTTCTCATAGTTGTTTGTGCTACTCTGATTATCCACTGAGTGATATAAAATCTGCTAACATTCAATGGATCCAGGCAAAAGAAAGAAAAATATATTTCTGCTTCTCTGGTCTTAATAGTATTAATAGTTCTGTCACTCAACTATTTTTAGATCTATGGAACCAATGATATTTGAATATTCATAGGAAATGAGGAGATTATGAAACATTCTAATAGGAAACGTATAGTTTTAAGGCTTTAGAGCAAAGACATTTTTTTCTTTGGAAAATGTCAATTCTCTTTGAGAAAAATATTTTGGATTTCTACTGGGTGTTGGTAGAGAATAAAACCACAGGACATTAGATGATAATCAAACCCATGACGATCTGGTAGTTACCTTATCATCTAGTCATAAAACCATTCATTTATGGTAACACTTTGTCATTAATTGGACTTAGTATCTATCAGAAAATATCAAATAAATTTTTAACATACATGTAAGTTGAATTAGTAGGATATTCATATTCTCAGAATGCCAATATTTGCTAAATTTTTAACTGCCCAAAGGTCTTGCATGAGACACATAGAAGTCTGCTATAGAATACAGCTGTCCTTCTTGAAACAGAAAGGAGAAAGGAAGATTTTACATTGGCAAAGCTTTGAGAAATACATTTATTTTTCACAACGTCTTTAAAAGCAAATAAGCCTGAGTTATGGATCTATACAAATGAAGTTTTCACAAGCTACCCAAGACATAGAAGAAGGAATGTTAAAATATAAGTTGCAGGAAGATTTTAGAAAAAAATATATGAATGGATAGACCTCTTGAATTTTTCCAGAATCAGAAGATATTTGATTTCATAAAAATGCTCTCCAAAAGTCTAATACTGTGGAAGCATATTGAATAATCAGATGGAAAAGATGATTCATTTTGTGCATGTCAGTCAGATTATGCCACAGCCTTTGGAAGGCGTAGGTTGATGTAATCATAAAATTTATGACTACAGTGGTATCATAGAGGCAAATCATGGGTTAAGCAATATGAATTTACCTCATGCAAAATAATGTGGATGCTATTATTGCAAATTGCCTAATTTCAACAGCCATGATCAGTCCTGATCATTCTCATATAGCATTATGTATTTTATATATATATTTATATATAGATGACCAGAAAATAGCAGCTTATACATTGGTAGCCCCTTTCTTCATGCAGGCAGAAATGTTTTATTTTTAGGCAAAGTCTAAATGTCAACTTGTTTTTCTTAATTAAAACTTCTACCAAAACCATAAATTGCTATAAAAAGGTACATCATGTATCCATGTGGCATATAACCCAAGCTTTTGTTTTGTGAAAAGAAAGCTAGTTTTTAAGCAAAAAGAAAATAAGGAATAGATTACTGTGAAATTTACTGTGTATTATCACACACTGCATCACCGCAGATGAAGCTGCTAAGATAGGAGAACAGCATATTAAAGATACACTTTTAGACAATATGGCCAATTAACTATTCTGATATGATCTCTAACACAAAATACTTGGGATTAATGAATAAAATAAAACAAAATTCTTTTTACAAGCATAGCTGAACTCACTAGAAAAACTGAGGCATATTCCCACTAGCAAAAACAAAAAGGAAGTTGTAAACCAAAATGATAAGCTGAAGCTAGTGTACAGCAGCCCAGGGTGTACTCATCAATTTTGGTAACCAAGACACTACTGATTTAATGGTTAATATAGCACCAACAGACAAGGACTTAGAAACATGCAAGGTGAGAAGTTAGTATTCAGAAACTACATAAAGCAAAGACTCTTGAAATGCTATCATTTCAATAAAACATAAACAAGAAAAAAAATCGTCTCTCCTTTAGCAACAGATCATAAAAGAATCCAATGGATGCATAACAGTTTTAAGTTTCTACCTTCCCTGAAATTTCCTAGCATACCTAGAAATGTACAAATGGTTTTGAGATGGGAAGACCTCACTCAACTTTGAAGCTGGCATAGGGACAAAGGAAAGGTGCGGGACATGGAAGAATGCGTGGCTCCACCACAGTAAGCAAAGTTGTTTGTGATTCAGTTAAAATCCAGTGTTTAGGTCTACACGCTGATCTATATTGATTAGTGAGAACATCTATTATACTTCAGACTTGAGTGCCCCTGGGCTTGGCATCCACAACCATATTGGTTTTTGGCAGGGACACAGGCATGTGACATCTGGTAGACTCAGGTTTGATTCACAGAGCATCTATTTTTTTTAAAGAAGTCCATTTTCTCCTGAGGAATTTGCTGCTACACTATCATGATAACACCTCTAAAGTTTTTACCCAATTTTCATGTAGGAGCAACAGAAGTTTTCCAAAGCAATGGAGCTCACCACAAGGATTTATAGGCTCCTTTGTATCACTTTCTCATTCTTTAACATGGAGGTCAACAAATTAAGGCCTATAGGCTGGGCCATCTATTTGTGTAAATAAAGCTTTATTGAAACACAGCCATGCCTATTCATGGCTATGGCTGCTTTTGTACTACAAAGATATAGTTGAGTAGTTGAAATGGGAGCTATATGGCTTAAAAGCCTAAATTATTTATGTTATGTCTCTTTAAAAAAAAAAAGAAAGAAACATTTACCACTGCTCTAGTGGGTTATTTTCACTGGCATTATAAACTCAATCTAGATATGAAGGACTTGAAAATTAGTCAGTGCCTCCACCTATGTATGGTTTTCCAGATAAGTTTATCGATCTCAGGAAAATCTCTTCAGGAGAGCTTGAGCCTGCTCATAGCAACCAAAACTCATTGCAAAAACCTCAGAATGGATCTAAGGTTAGTACAATAGACTGCAGGAGGAGTTGGGTTGTAAGATGGACCAAAACTTGCCTTTCTTTTTCACCGGCAATATGTTATTCACCCCCTCATCTCACAAGGAAACCTGCTAAAATTCTAATGATTCACCTCTTTGCTAGTTATTGCAATCATGACTTTTCTTCCTTTTATGCTCACTGTAGATGCATGCCTTTGTAACTGTTGTCTGACTGATAACAGAAAGTTCTGACTGCGCAGATTGACAAAGAAGTCCTCTTATCCAGAAGATAGTTATCAACTACCAGTGCACCATTTGAGCAGCTCTCTTTCAACCTGCCTGTAGGTACTTGGCCTACAACTCTCTTCCCAGTTCCTCCTCATTATCATGTAATAAAGTAGAGGAACCTATATTATCCAGTTGACTATAAAATTTAGTGAAAATATTCTTTGCCAATTGCCATGAACTTCTCTCAAATTATGTTAACCATCCCATGAGATCATCACACTTAGAAAGGTGCAAATGATTTCTGTTGCCTTCTGAATCTTGTTGCCAAAACTGTCAAGAACTGTGAAGTTCTGAAATTTTATCCTGCTTTCAAGCTAAAAAGTTAGGGTGACAGTTTCACGAATGCCGACAAAAGACACAAGACTCCAAGATCAGACACAAAGGATTAAATTCATAGCACAGCCAGCAGCTGCCATCTTGCTCAAACCCCTTCACTTTGAAGGACAAACATTAAATAGTCTGCTCCTCTGCAAAGTGGAAGGAGGAATGAGATAATGTGCGTCATTCTTAGACTTTCCTAACTTTCTTTCCTTACTTCCTCTGATCTCATGTCTGTCTTAATCACCTCTGTATCTTTTATAATATGAAGAGGGTAGGGATGTTTGCCAAAAAAGTTTTTATTTTTATAATCACCCCATTATTTCTCTATTGTATTGTAAAACTTACGACAGTCTGACAATAGAAAAATATTTATTTTGAATGAAAAAAATTAAAAATATAGTACCTTTTATTCAAGCTGAGGTGCAGGTAAGTAGAATAATGCCTTCATGCTACATTGAGATTATCTTTTGAAAGAAAAGCTACAGAAGTATCAAAAGGAAGATTTCATATTATTTGGCAAAATATGCTAAGAAATTTGGGACTGATAAGAAACACTGGAAAGTCTGAGCACAGATTAAAGGTTCTATATTTTGGGACAAAGCCTAGGGCCAACTAGGATGATTAGAAGCTGATGAAGAAAGTTGCTAAAATATGCCTTATTTGAAAATTTTTCTGGACCTTGCTCTAATTGGATATGCTTGAAAACAAAGTTTGCAGATTCAGTTGCTATTAAGTAAGCTCTATTTTCATAAAAACATTATACTTGAATACAGTTGAATCTTGAATGTGACCTATATGCCTATATAGCTTATATTAGCAGAAGGCTAAAATTTAAAGAAATTTTCTCCAACATAATAACAACCTTATCTATTATATAACATAGACTGGATAAGGATTAGGAGTGAGGCAGAATAAGACTGGACAGATCAAAAATTTCTATTTCAGAAAAAAAAATGTAATGTTTAAGGGAAATTTTTCCGAATTTATTGAAAGTTTCTCTGCCCATTCTCAGCTTGCTTTGAGTGAGGTTAATTTAGCAGACAACTCTGTTGCACCACTTCAGATCTTTGCAGCCCCACTGCAGCACCAACCAGCCCTTCCCCGTCTGCAGCCAGATGGAGGTAGGTTGCATGTGTCAACACCCTCCCTCTGGGTACTGCCTTAAGATGCTGCTGTTAGGCCAACGAAACTCCTTGTCGACAGAAACATAAAGGTGACTAGAACTCAGCATGTGCAACCTGGAAGTACCGGGGAATGGATGTGCTGTTAGGAAAACCTTTGACCAGTGAGTGGCAAGAGCCAGTGTGTAAATGTTTCCTTTTTCTCCCAAGTACTTAGGGGACCTGAATGATCTCAGGAAATCCTATGGGATCAAACAGTGACTATTCCAGTGGCAAACTCAATAACACATCCCTGCTTTAATCTGCTATCTCTTATTTCTGACCCTTCGGAATACTATAAAACCCCAGTAAAATATTCTTACATGAATTGTCATTGTCTCAAGCTTTACTTTGTAAGGGACAAAAGTCAAGACAGTATTTTCAGTTACTAAACCTTAGCAATAATTAAGAAAGCAGTAAAAGTAAATTAAGAAATTTATGTCACTATTGCAATATCATTGATTTGGGGGTTTAAAGTAGCTTAGAAAGACCTTGAATAGAAAATACAAAACAAAACAAATAGATGCCTAATAGTACTGGGTATGCTCTGGGCGACAAAACAGTGTATCTGTTTGGCAAAAGAAAACATACAGTCTACCCAACAAGAGAAAGAGCAGCAAGTGATAGAAGAACCATGTAACCCAGATGTAAAGATTAAAATAATGGAAACAAAAATCAGATGCGAGTACAGTATATACTACTATATAGTAGAGCAAGAAAAATAACTAGCATAAAGGAAAAGTAGTATTAGTGAGAAATAGAAGGATGTGAAAATCTCACTTTGTAGAAAGCAATATATACTTTTGAATAGGAACATAAAAATGTCCAACTCAATAGTTTAATTGAGGAGAATCTTCTCTGGAAGAAGAAAATTAAAATGTAGGCAAGGTCAATTATTAGTAGAAAAACTGTCAATTTACATAGTACAAAATAAGAAAACTTGTAATTTATCATTGGCACAACTAGCATTAATGCCTAAATGTACACAAAATTGTAGAAGAGATATAGTGATATGTTGTGGAAGAAAACAGAAAAAAATTAAAATTTCTGAAATATATCAGTTATTACAGCCTGTGATTTTAATAGAATAAAAAGATAATTTTAGGAATGTCAGAAAATGATGCACTATAGACTTTGGAGAGAGACACATCTGAGTTTAAATTCCAATTTTAGCACTTACCAGCTGTGTCCATGTGTGAACGTGAATAAGCGTTAACATTTCTGTGCTTCATTTTCACTCATCTGCAAAAGAAATTATAACATCCTTGTTTTAGATTGATATGAAAAAAATGATGATATAAGCATATAAAGAACTTACTACACAACAAGTTACCCATGATAATAACTCAATAAAATGCTTTTCTAATAGGATTTCTTCTGCTGTAAAAAGGCACCACGGAATAGAAAAAAGGGCCAGCCTCTAAACTCAGACTAGTTTTATGTGCTGATTCTGACATTTATTTGCCATAATGATGACATTCAATTCTGGGGAAAACATGCAACAACATGGGACTCATGTAATTATGTGGCCATGTAAAAATCTTCTAATTCTTTACTGATCTCTAACTTTAGATAAAGATTAAATGTGATAATTTATATGAAAGTATGCTTACACATTTTTGTGTAATTGTAAATTTATGTCTTTCACATATTAAACTTTTTAGATATTTATTAGTCATTTCAATGGGGTTAAAAAGTTTCCTGGGGTAGAGGTAAAAATCAAAACCATGAGCCTTACTGATTCTACTAATATTGTTTTAGAGGTCAAAAACCTAGGTTTTCTATTTTTTCATCAGTGAGAAAGGTGTAGAAAGCCCCTATTGCAAATCAGGGAAATGGAAGAAAATTCAACTCAATTCTTTTAAACTAATTAATTGTGATTAACAAATATGAATTAGAGCCAAGGATTATTAGCTGGCTTTCAGTGTGTAAAACAGCAACACACTGAAAATTTTGAAATGCATAGTTTGGAATCATATTTTTGAAGAAAAAGCTATATGTATAACTAAAATTGTGCCAAAATTTACCTTGTATTTAATTAGCAACCTATTATATAAGTGAATAACTGAAATCCATTCAAAAATTGTCATTAATTTCAGTTGTATGAAACGTTTTTACATTTTGTCAGTCTCATTTATTCAATTATTTATTTGTTTATATTTTGAAAGTAGAAAATTTACTGTGTTGCTCACAGCTCTTTAAAAACTTTTTGATTTTCTCTAAAGTCACAAATCAAACTACTGACATCTTTATTCTTAGCAAAGAATTAAATTCCTATTTTAGAAAAGTTGTCAGTATTTCAATATTTCTCGTATCAGTTTTACTATTTTCCACCTCAATATTTCTAAATCAATTGATTCTCTGCTGCTTGCATTTTTTAAAAGAAATAGCTTTATTGTCATTTTTTTCTGACTGAAAAAGGAAGGAAACAAAGTTATTAACAGTTGCATTATTTTATCATGGTGGACAAATTGGGCTTAATACCAATACAAACTCAGGGCACATATATTGGAGTCATCCCACGCTGTGAGAGGGAGGGCTTTACCCACCAACTCCAGTCATTGATAGAGCACCATTCCAGGTGTCATTAATTCCCTAGCAGATCCAGACTGCTGTGTACATGGGAAGACTGGTCCCCAGCAGCCAGTGAACACTTCCAGGCAAACAGATGCAAGTACTAGCAGTTAAATATCAGAGATGATCTTTTTCTATAATCTGAGGGGAATTCCACTTTAATAACCTTCCCTAGTCTTCCCCCTTGTCTGATCATATCATCTCATAACTACAAAAAATTAGTTCTTATTAGCTGCTTTTAAAACCTACAGTTTTCACAGCTTGACTTCTGATAAGTACTACTTTCTTAAAAAAGTTCTAGATCTCTAAAGGAAACATAAAGGAAGAAAACTACATTTAAAAATAGACCTAGGTATAGTATTTCAGTGAGTGATATACAAATGGAATATATCATATATCAGATAGTAGTTGCATGGTAAGATTTATATGAGAGAAACATCACATCCATTCACAACTTTATTGGGAAATTAGCTTGTGGAAATATCTTACATTTATTTAACCTAAATTTTTATTTTCAGTTTGAGCTTTTTCCCAGTTTTTATTAATTGGTTTCTTACTCGTTTGTTACCATTAGTAAAGAATAATCATCACCGAGTTCGTTTTTAAAAAGATCATATACCTAAAAACAATTTTTGCATTTTTTTCTACATTAGTCAAAAGGAGTGAACTATCATGTATCAATATAGTCATCTATATATATATATAAAGAATATGAAATCCTGCAATCAGAGTAATATGATTTGTTATGTTAATAGTGTTAAATAACCCATTCCATTTCTGATTTCAAAATAAGCCAAATAAATAACTGTTAGTGTGCAAATATTTTTATTTTTATCTTAATATTATCATGAGGGAAAACAATCAAAATCTTCTATAATAAGCACCAGCCATTGTTTACCTTTAGCTTATAACTTAAAAAGACTCCAGAGTATAAAATTTTAGCTAATGTGAAATATTATGGCAACTTATTTTTAATTATTAAACTTATAAAGTAACATTTTATTGAAAAATATAGAAATGTACAAGTATGCATTAATTTAAAGGATCAACATTTTAGAATATGTCAAAGTAAAAAGGTCAAAATTAATGTTGAATAAGAACTTGACATAATTGCCTCATAAAATGATGATTGACAGCCAAGAGTGATATATACATCTTTGATAACATCTTTAATTAGAATATATTTCACATCAGTTAAATATCAATGAGAGAGATATCTATTTCTGCAATTGCAAGTACTACATTAATGCATTCTTTCAAATTATTGCTATGTAATTCCCAGTCTGGAAATAGTGTTAAGCACTGACAGATTTTGAACAGTAGGATATTATTCGCTTCATAAAATCATTAAAATTACTTAAAGAAACACCATAATGCAAACAAAAGAATGTACCTCTAGGTGAGCTGCATTGTAGTTCCATTTCAACCCTACCAACTGTAAGACCTTTGAGTGCAACTGGATTTCAGTTTTCTCATTTGTAAATAATCTAGGCATCTTTCAGCTGCTGAAGTCTTTAAAATTATAAACACACAGATTATTTAATTAATTGAAGTGAGAAGTTAAATAATATGTCCTTCTAAGTTACACAGGAATTATAGGAAGAAAAAAAATGAGTAATGTAGATAAGTGATCTTGATAATTTCCAGACATATCTATTAAGCTGTATTGACATAACTAGGTGATAGTTTTATACATCACTAAAACTTTCTGAATCTGTTTTCTTATCTAGAAAATCTTATTTTAATTATCTATTAATCTCTAAAGTTTCTTATAGTACCTATGATTTTATAACTAATTGAGACAAAGACAAAAATTATAGATCTTTACCATATTCTTATGCCTTATTCATAATTCCTTATTTATGAAGAGTATAATACAATGTCTCACATTTTTTAATGCCATGGTACATGTAGAAAATGATCAAAATAGAATTTGGGTATATCCATAAGAGGTGTAGAATAAAACAGATTTTATTTTCCCATATTACATAATTATGATAATGAAAATAAAATGCAGTTAGTGTAAGTCTAAATATTAACTTTGTAAGGTATATCATGAAAAAATATATAATAATTTTAAATTTTTTTAGAAAAATCTTAATATTTGTTCCATAATTCTTTTAATGTTTGGGATTGAGCCTAATATACTTACACACATCTTCTTATCAAGATTCTTTATTATTTAATATCTTGAGTGATGAAAACTTTATTCACACTAAAAGGTGATGCCACTGAGTTTTCAACCACTCCGAATGCCTGCATGTCTGAGACGGTCTAAGAGTTAAAATCCTTTTTTCAAAATTAAGTAGCTCTTTTCTTTCATTGACAAATATAGTGTTAAAACAAATATGTTTTTTATAATACAAATTAACATCTACTTCTCTGAAACAAAAGATTTCCAAATAATATACTTAATTTTGTAATATATCATGATTTTTTTCACAGTCACCTGAGTTCTTGAACAACAATAAATGAAAACATCAACTGCAAAGGACATAAATATCTGGTATGTGTGAGAAGACAGAAATTTGAAGCTGTTACCTGGAAATATTCCCACAGGACCCTGATTCCTCTAAACTGCATACACACACACACAAATATACATACACGTGCACATGCGCAAATGTTGAGCTAAATGTCATTGTCCTTAGGCATGCGAAAGACCAAATCCTCTGGCAATTGGTTGGGCTCTCTAAGAATTAACCTTTAAGACAGTCTTCCAATGATCCTACCTCCTTGTATTCCTTGTAATCCTCCTTGTAATCCTTCCCATTGAGGGTGGGGTGGACTTAGTGACTCAATTTTAATAAGTTGAATAAAGCAGATATGGTGATATGTTACTCAGTGACTATGTCATAAAAGACAGTGTGGCATACTCAAGTGCGTGTATGCCCTCTCTCAGAGCACTTGCTCTGGGGAAAGTCCCATCTATCTGGGGAGAAACTGAAACCTCTTGCCAACAGCCAGGTGACAGAGTAGAAGCTAATTCTTTCAGCCTCATCAAGACCTCCGACAACTTGACTGCAACTTCTTGAGAGATCTTAAGCCAGAACCATTCAACTAAGATGTTCCTGGATTCATGCCACTCAGAACCTATGTGACATGATAAAAGTTTGCTACACTAAGCTGCTACATTTTGAGGCACTTTCTTATGTAGCAACAGACAACCAATACAGGCTCCCTGTTCACAATTGGCAGGAACAGGCTTGTTCACTCAACATTGTATAAGATGTTAAAGAATCTTGGCCGGGCGCAGTGGCCCACGCCTGTAATCCTAGCACTCTGGGAGGCCGAGGTGGGTGGATTGTTTGAGCTCAGGAGTTCGAAACCAGCCTTAGCAAGAGCGAGACCCCGTTTCTACTAAAAATAAAAAGAAATTAATTGGGCAACTAAAAATATATAGAAAAAACTAACCGGTCATGGTGGCACATGTCTGTAGTCCCAGCTACTCGGAAGGCTGAGGCAGGAGGATCTCTTGAGCCCAGGAGTTTGAGGTTGCTGTGAGCTAAGATGATGCCACGGCACTCTAGCCTGGGCAACACAGTGAGACTCTGTCTCAAAAAAAAAAAAAAAAAAAAAGAATCTCTTTACACTCAGCATACTGGGCCAGACTAGGGGTTATCAAATACATTGCCTCATGCTCACCAGCTATGGGGGAAACACAGCATCTTTGCACAGGCTACACTCCAAGAAGTCTCAGACATGGCTACTTGTGGCCAGAAACAACCAGTCTGGAGCTTCAATTCACCCCATGCACCATCTGGCTATTCTGAGGACTCAAGAGGACACAGTGTACAATTTGAAAAACAATGACCAAAGATCAACTGTTTTCTGAGAATATGTCTCTCTGTGTGTTCAAACTCCAGAATGTGTTATAGAAATACCAGACTCACTCTAAAGCAGGGGTCCTTCAGTTTATACTTTTACAACCACCTGCAGAACCTATAAAATATTAGAATTTATTCCAAAAAATTCTGTATGGGTGCATACATACAAAATATATTATTTAAAAGAGTTTGAATATCTCCTACAATCCACCCATAACTACACATACCACACATTAAAATTGTAGGCTATAAATTAATTTAGAAAAAATATTTATTCTATTGTTATACACAACTAAAGTTTCTCTGTGAATTATGATTCTTATTGGTATAGCTATTCAAAGTTGAGGACCATTTTTACTTTATTTTCAAGTGAGAATGAAAAGAAATTATTCAAACCATTCAACTGAAACAAATGCATAGAATTTACAAGGTGAATCATTTTATGAAACCATGCAAAAATATAATTCATATACCTGCACTGAAAGATAATTACAGCCATAAAATATTTTCTTATTAAGAATTCATATTGACACAAAATTTAATAATATTCTTTTATTAAACAAACTTCTCAGGCTATTTATATTTTAAACCCATCAATATCTACAAGTACATGAATTTCAAAATGCTTTTGAGTTTTAAAAACTCTTCATATGCAATTTTTCAATGCATAAAGTCATCCTCTAATGGTTTTGTTGAGAAAATATGGTATACATACATATTAAGATGAATTGTGTATGTGTGCTAATATTTTATTTCATATTTGTCCTCTAGAAAGCATGAGTTTTTTTTGTCTGTTTTGTTTTGAGTTAATAAATTATACTTGTTCTATTAGTATTACAGGATTTGATTGCATAAACATTTATAAAAAATTATTATTATAAAATGCATGTGTTGTAATAATATTTAAACCCATTAATTTATTTGATAATTTGGCATGATCGTGTTGTGGCTCAGTGGTAAGTCATAGTCTTTCCTCTGCATCACAGAGGATGTAGGAAGAAGTTGGCATTCAGTAAAAGATTCACAGCGGATGTTGATGCAAGCAGTACATACTCTAGTTGAGGCATAAAATTATCTTGGCCAGGCTAACTTGGTAACAATTCAAACTTTCTCTATCATTATTCATAATTAAAATAGATACTAGAGCTGAGATGAGGACATCCTGGATACTCATTTGCAGGTAATAGTGACTCTAGCTATCAGTTTATATTGGGGTTAAATGATAAGGTCATACAGTAAGACTAGAGAGAGTAAAGTAGGAGAGCTGGTCCTTCATCTGGGCTTCAGTATTGGCTTACTTAGAGAAGAAGAGGAAATATAGAGACGAGAACATGAAAAAATCTATTCCCGTAAGAAGCTTTGACCTAAAGACAATAAACACACGTTGGTCCTTACTGTGAACCACTTTGCTCAGTCTTGATAAGAAGTGAAAAACAGTTGGGAGAAAGGCAGGAGACTGGAAATCATGACTCAACTGAGGCTTCCCAAATCACAGAGAACCACAGCAAGGGTCCGCAGGCTGTTGATTAGAATGGCTGCATTTATTAAGATTGCCTCAGAAACTGGTAGGAGGCATGAATTGACCTAGGTATGCACAGCGGCGCACTAAAGAGCTGAGAGAGGAAGAGTGAGAGGAATGTTTCAGAATGAGATGGGCACTTTTTCATTTTAATATTTGAGACCCTAACATCCTCCAAAAAAGATTCTTTTCATCTATTCTATGCTATCTGAGCACAGGAATAGGATCATTCCGAAGTAAACCGACATATTTAGCAGAAAAATGGTTTTCCAATACATTTTATTAAATGGTAAAATACTGATGCTGGAATAAGACTCTGTCCTTATAGAACATCAATCAGTAATAATAAAGGAGTTCTGTGAGCATTGTTGTAAGCATCTACAGCGTATCTACTCCTAGGTTAATAAGCGATATATGGACAACATGGAATACCTTTAGCCAATAATGAGGACAGTACAGAGTACAATAAACCTCTGCATATCATACGTTTCCTAGGCATGGGGAGAGGAGAGAGACTGAATCCAGTATCCTCAAAGTTTATATAAACACCCTTCATGAACGTCTCAAAGGGATAGTTTTCCAGGATACTGATTTGGTAAATACTTTGTGAATTTAAATTTTGATACCCAGGTATCATGTATTTGTACATGATATTATAGGTAAACACTATGACTATAATTTTTCAAATATTTGGATTAAATTGTCAGTTATACTAATGAGAAAAGTGGAATGGTGATAGAGAGGTTGGTGGAATTATCTGTATAGTTGACTTGGTAAAAACAGCTGAATTACTTCTATTCTCATGTTGGCTCTTTCTATGATGATTATATAACTATTTCCCCTTACCAGATATATATATATATATGAAATATTAAATATCTTACATGACAAATCTTCTAAACTTATAACTTTACTGATTAACATGAAACTAATATACCTCATCAACTAACTGACATCAGATTTTGAAATTACTTCTAAGTCAATCTTTTACTTGGCTATTTAGCTTTGAGTGGAGGACTCTTCTTCTATGACTAAACTAAAAGTCAATCATCTCTCTGAGTATTTCATGCCTAGGCAAGGAATACAGAAAGACAAAATGTTGAGGACCGTATCATACAACCTATAATTATCTTTATAATCTCACCTATATTTTATGTATTATTATAACATATAATGCATTAATATATAGTATATAAAATATATACTTTATAGATTATCTAGTAACCAATTTTGGAGTTCTAAGGGTAACTGTATTTTCAAGGTCACAGTAGGAAGTAGTTTGAAAAAGAGAATCTAATATTTTTAAACAACTACTAATTTATTGGCATTTCTACTTCATCATAATGATTTTTATATTTATATTAATTTATTTCTTATTCTATAGATCCTTTCCAAATCTGGAATTGATCAACCAGTTACTTGCATTTTAAAGACTCAACAGTGATTCAGCTAAGCACCACATGTTGTTAATAATATTTTTAGAGATAATCCATTCTAAAAGTTCTATAGCTGATTTTCTTGAGTATAGTTTTCACAGTTTGGTGATATTTCTTTTCCCTATATTAGGTAAAACTAAAATGCAACTTTTCCAATATAACAAAAATATAATTACTAAGAACCTGACAACATAGTTGACAACATATTTTATAAATAACACTATATTGAATTAATATATTAGTTATCAACATGGTCTGCTTGCTAGGAAAACAATAGAAATTGAAGATATATTCAATTGAAATTTGTTAGATGTATACATTTTGTAATTATTAATTTGTGTAATTTTTACACATTTACTTCAACTTGGTAATAAAAACAAAATATCTAGTTTAAAACACATGTATCCCCTTTGCTACCTTGCTACCTTAATGTCTATCTGTCATCTTTTTCTGTTCAATATCATATCCTGATGATCCTCCAATTTCTATGATGTCAGAGGTAAAAATGAGACTGGGTACAGAATAATGATTACTCCTGGAGAAAAATCCCAAAAGAGGCAGAGAGAGAGAGAAAATCAAGCTTACAGGTACAGAAGTTTTATTTGGAAGGAATATGTGTCTTCTTTAGAAGCAAACAATGGTATAGATATATATTTTTTTCACGATTGGGATACTTGATAATCTTGATTTTTTTTTTGTTGAACTTACTATTGTTGGAGCTGGAGGAGTGAGTAGATAGGCAGTGCTATGAAACTACAAAACATGAGACGCTGACTTAGCTGTGCCATCAATTAGTGAGTGATTACTAAATTAGTGTGATTACTAAAATAAATATTTTTCACTTTACATAAATACTTGACAGAGTGTGCCCTTGGGAACATAAAATCTCATGCTCTAATTCCCACACTACACAATATTTAACTTTAATGAAAAAGAATGGAACCGAGCTGAGCAAGGACTTCATTTTAGCCTTAAGTTGCTTAAGTATTAAGAATATTTTGGAAATATTTAGAGCAAAGGATAGAAAAAAAAAATCTCTTGATTAACAAGACATACAAGTAAAAAATAACAAGTATGACATTGCAAATATTGGGTAAAACTGTCCTAGACTAATTGTCATATATAGTTTTTATTGAGTAACAATGATTTTGGGTATGAGCCTAAATGATTAAGAAGATGCTGACATTGTGTAAACCATAGATTTAAAAAAGCCACGCTGAAAAACTTTGAAAACAATACGGAAGACATGTAGTCACTTTACTTATAATAAAGAGTAGTATCTGAGCTGAGTCAAGGATGATTAAGAAGTCAATAGGACCCTCACCATACCGTAAACTCCACGAGTGAGACATGGCTTGACCATGTCAACAGGCATATCTCAACCACAGTAGGTAGGGTTTGGCACATAGTGGGCCTCAGTGAATATTGACCTAATGAATGTATAAATGTTATTTTTTTCTAAACATGATTTTATAATTATTATTTTACGGTTTTGATCCTATCAATTCATTAATTTTTATTCTGTTACTGAGCAAACAGGCTTGCTCATTGATTGATTTTATAAGCTTTCAGGAAAGGATCCAGGGAGAACACATGAAGAACATTTTGACTCACTGCGATTTGTTTTTGTTAGTAAGTACAGCCATCTGGGGCATTGGCAGTTTTGGCTCTACTGCTCTTGAACAGGTACATGCATGGAATATAGTTCTGGAAAGCAGTACACAAGACAACACAGACTGGTTACTGAATTGGAATTTCCTTGCAGAATAGCTGTAGGAATGGCAGCACTTTAAGGAGTGACAAAGTAAACATGGCAGTGCCCATTAATCTGCTATTTCTTCTGCCAGACAATATGTCTGGAGGATGGATACCTGTTGTCAGAATATGGGTTAGCTCCAAAACAACTGAAAGTTTTTACTAGTTCAATCAAAAGGCTCCAGAAATGTATAGGGTATGTAAAGCAAAGGGAGTCTTCATATTATTACCTTAAAGCAGGACACAAAGAAACAGATTAATCTATTTTCAACCTTTGCTAAAGTTAGTAGCTATATATTATTGAAATTTTGCCATTGGGATTTAGGAGTTTAGACACAAAATTGTCATAAAAGAACAGAAAGTAATCTGTACACTATATAACAATATTTGTGTCCCTCACTACATTTTAATGTGAACATTTTTTAGTGTCATGTCATTGTCAACTCATTTGTATTCATTTTCATAGCACTAATCATAGTGAATTCATTTGAAATTAATGTGCTTGTCACACATACTTTCATAAGAATTCTACTGCAATTCAATGTTAATGTTTTATTCAAATAAAGTATAACTGTTTTAAATCATATAATAATGTCATTGTGTGGATCTGTAAAGATTGTAACATTATAGATTTTCTCCAGAGAGATGTGATAATCTCAGACAAAAACATTCCTCAGCTTCCAAAGGCAGAGTAATGGCTATGACCATAGGCTACTAACAGCTCTCTCAATGATGTGCACTCTCCACTGGGATTTGGAGAGAACGATGTCAGGTTAAGGACACAGCCTCATTGTGAACTACATGTTAGGCATGTGGCTTTCTGAGTTTACTTAATAGGTGTGACTTGTATACATTCACTTGTTACTAGCATTGACAACAGTCCAAATGATGAAAGTCCTTAAAAGTTTATTTAAGTAAAAGAATATATAAACCATTGCTGTTTTGAAGTAAAATTAATATCTTTGATCTAATGAATTATATATTAATTGTTAAGTTGACAGAGATGATTAGAAAGGCAAACTGTTTATTTAGAGGAGAGGAAGATAATATGGTTAGTAAAAATAAAATGATCAGTAAAAATAAAATGGTTTAAGTTAATAAATTTAGAAAATAGTATAGAGATTAATAAGTTGAAAAAAGACAAAGAATAGATAAGAATCCACCTTATATGCAGAACATTTTGCAATCTGTCAACTATGTGAGTAGTTGGAGTATGCAGAAAGGATCTGGGGCTGGAGTTTGGAGAGACAGAGCTAACTTTTCAGTAAAGACTGAATAACAGATGAATCACTTCTAGTTACTCAGGGGCCAGAGCCCTCACCTTATGATAATGCTAGTATGGTGATAAAAATCATAAGCAAATGAAGAAAATAGTGTTTAGAAGCAGAGTTTCTTCTGCAGTCTATCAAAAAACAGCAACCCTGGTGGGAAGGAGAGAAGCTTTGTGCAACCAAGGATGAAATGAAAGAGCAGGCACTCAAAAGCTTGAGGAGGTACCCACATCCCTACTGCTTCTACCAATGTTTTATTCAAATCTAGTACCAATAAATCAGTAATTTGCATATCCATATGGTCTCACATACTCTATCCAGTAACAATGTAATATAAAAATTTGAATTTCAATATTGCAAAATGTTGAGAATGTATGCTTATGAGAATGTGCTATAGTAGTGTAAAAACTGAAAATTGGTTTGGAATGGAACTAAATTTATGGACATGCTAAATTTCATAAATAAATTTAAGGTTACTATTAATTCAACAAGCTCTTTTCTCCAACTTTTTCATGAGGTGTCTCTTATGGTAGGAAATGAGAAGTCTGAAGTCACACAGCCAAAAACATTTGATAAAATGCACAGAACATAATTGAAGGATCTAAAATTCATATAAATCTTGTCTCTACTGTACATATTCACGTTAATTTTAAATTAGCATCTTGGCAAAATTTTTCTGGTTGCTGTTGGTAATAATTCTTTCTTTTTGAAAATTTAACTCATATATCTGGAATGACAAGGCAAATTTTAAGAATCTTATTAGTCTCTTTTACTATTCTCAAATAGTCAGCAGATGTCTTTTTTTATGAAGAGATATCATCTCATAGTCTTAATATTACTAAATTATACTAATGCACATTTTAAACAAAATAACTGTATTATTATTTTAAATGACAAAGATTTATTAAATTCTAAAACTTTCTTTTCACTTACTATTTTCAAGTATGATGAAAACAATAATTTTATTCTGAAGTTGTGACAAATAGGTGAGAAACTAAAAATATCTGCTAAATAAACTAAATCATAAGCTACAATATTTTCATGTTAAGTAAAACTGTGAATTTGCCCCTCTTATTGTGTTTTAAATCTTAATAAAACATTTTTCATTTCTCCATAAAAAATTAAAACTCAACCTTAAGTTCGATAATCTTAACTATAAACATTACCCCCATGCCCAGCAAAGAGGATACAACTAGGTAGAGATGGAAACTTTCGAAATTGCTCCCCCCCCCGTTACATAACACACCTGTATTTAAAAAGTATTCAAGTAGCAAAAACATTTTTTTTTTATAATTTGCTATGTTTATGTCATAGTCAGTATGTGATAAATGACAACAGCACAAGCATACTCTTTGAATGATGCAGGAGCTGACAGTACTTTCTTGTGCTCATTACTTAGATACAAACTACCCACTGATTTGCCTGACATGGATTGACCCACGTCCAAGAGAAACAAAGCTGGACACTAGTTAAAACAGTAAGGATATCAATCCCTGACCCTACCAGGGAGAAGAATGTTGATCTCAAGTCACCCTATGGGGTGCCCAAGCTAGATCAATGTCTCTCCATCTCAGGATTTATGAATTGCATACATTCACTTGTTATTAGCATTGCTCTCAGGATTTACCCTGCTGTCCTGGAGTCACCAGGCAAGCGGCACCTGAGAGGGCTGGTGGGTCGGGAGCTCACAGTCCTAGTATCCCTCAGTCCATTGTAAGCGAAGGTCCCATTCCCTGAAGATGTCTCTGGGCGGTGGTTAAATTGTCTCACTCTACAGCCATGGGTAAGGAAGGCAAAGGGGAGAATGAAGCAATATGGTGCCTACAGGTCAGCTGGGGTGTGTGGGGAGGGTGGTGCCCCTAGGGAGCTGGGAGCCTGGTGCCCTGTCCGCAGGAAGCTCACCGCTCACTGGTGGCAGCCGTCTCTGGGCTGGTGTTAGCAGGTCTCTCCAGCTGCTCAGGAGCCCACCAGCAGTCCGAAATGCAAGGGAGGGGAAATTTAATTGCTCCACCTACCCTTGTTGCTGGTCTCCAAGCCTCTCCGGGACCTTTCTCCTTCCAGTTTTCCTCCGCAACTTCTTCCCATGGAGTCTCCTGTAGTTTCAGGCATCCTTCCTTCCGATCCTCATCCAATCTATATTTGTCTGCCTGTTTATTTTTTTCACTTTCTCCTAAAGTCTACCTTTCTTGCAGAGACACTCTGGCTGAGGGTTTTTCTCATCCGCCATCTTGCCCCTAACACTGAGGAAAGAAATAGCAGAGCACGTAAACAGGTGAAAAATCATGCCGTACTCATGGGTCGGCAGAATCAACATTGTTAAAATCTCTGTACTACCCAAAGTGATCTACAGATTCAGTACAATCTCTATTAAAATATCAACATCATTTTTTGCAGATATGGAAAAAATAATTCCATATTTCGTTTGGAACCAGAGAAGACCCCGTATAGCAAAAGCAATCTTAGGCAAAAAGCTTCTTCACAGCCAAGGAAATTATCATGAGAGCAAACAGACAACCTGCAGAACAGGAGAAAATATGTGCATGTTACACATCCGATAAAGGACTGATAACTAGAATCTATATAGAACTCAGGAAAATCAGCAAGAAAAAATGAAACAACCCTATCAAAAAGTGGGCAAAGGACATGAACAGAGACTTTTTAAAAGAAGATAGACTAATGACCAATAAACATATGAAAAATGTTCAACATCTCTAATCATTAGGGAAATGCAAATCAAAACCACAATGTGATATCACTTATCTCCAGTGAGAATGACCTTTATTAAAAAGTCCCAAAACAATAAATGTTGGCATGAATGTGGAGAGATAGAAACACTCATACACTGCTGGTGGGACTGCAAACTAGTACAATCTCTGTGGAAAGCAATATGTAGATAACTCAAAGAGCTACAAGTAGAACTACCATTTGATCCAGAATCCCATTATTGGGCATCTACCCAAAAGAACAAAAGACATTCTATAAAAAAGACATTTGCACTAGAATATTCATAGCAGCACAATTCACAATTGCAAAGATGTGGAATCAACCCAAGTGCCTATCAATACATGAGTGGATTAATAAAATGTGGTATGTGTATACCATTGAGTTATACTCAGCCACAAAAAACAATGGTGATCTAGCACATTTTGTATTATCCTGGATACAGATGGAGCCCATTCTACTGAGTGAAGTATCGCAAGAATGGAAAAACAAGCACCACATGTACTCACCATCAAATTGGTATTACCCCGATCAACCCTTAAGTGCACTTAATGTAATAACATTCATCAGGTGTTGGGCAGATGGGAGGGCAGAAGAAGGGATGGGTATATACACAGCTAATGGGTGCAGTGTGCACCGTCTGGGGGTTGGACACACTTGAAGCTCTGACTCGGGTGGGGCAAAAGCAATATACATAACCTAAACATGTGTATCCATGTAATATGCTGAAATTTAAAAAAAATTAAAAATAAAAAAAAACAGTAAGGGTAGACTTTATTCAGTAATACTATTGCAATAGAGAAGAAAATTCTGAACTAAACTCAACTTCCCTCAGGCAAAATGTAGGGGACATTTTAATGGCTGGAGTATGCTAAGGAAAAGGTGCTGAGGGATGTTAAGAGGTATTAGTCCATGTGGCCAGGTCACTTGGATTTGTTAAACGATACTTAACCTGGAGGAGAAACAAACTTTTCCTATATTTATGACAAGAGCAATGGTGCAGGTTGAAGTAAGTTAGGTCCTTATACCTCCACAGCAACTGGATGCCTTGGATAACTCCTTAAGGAAATGGCAAAGCAAAATGATCACCAGGACCTTCACATATGTCTGAGAATGTTGTTATAATTAAAGTCTCTCTACTGTCTGCTGGTTTGCAAAAATGGCCTACAAGAAAGATTGAAATTCATTTTTCCCTCCACTTTCCAAACAATGAGCCCTAGCTCATTACATTTGCCCTGAAGGAGGTAGCGCTTCATCTAATTGTCTTTCCAGAGAGCTCACCTGCTCTTAATTGGCACAAGGGTTCATTCCGTGCTTTCCTTGTGTCCTAGTGATAACCAATATAATGGATTCAACAAATGCTCACTAGATGTTGACATCATATAATTAGCCTGCCATACACTCAGAGTTTAAAAATAAATAGTACAAATCTGACTATGCCATCAAGTAACTCATAGTCTAATTTAAATGTTGATATATACAAAGAACTATACTATCAGTGTACAGAGGAAAAAAAGGAGAAAATCTGATATACATTTGGGCTCTTCAATTTACATGAAAGTAAATATTTTGATAGCTTGCATCTTCTGATATATACCAATTGTTCTTTATTTTTCCCCTTTTTAATATAATTTTAAGTATACTTTTATTATTTTCTACAATCACATTTATTTTCTGTTTGGTTTTATAGAACTAAAAATGAAATTATTATGGCTATAAGAAATGATGACTATAAAAATAGTAACTTAATATTTAGAGTATTGATAATATTTACATTATAGAAAAAATTTATATTCTTTATTTCATCTGGGCCTCAGAGAACTGCAATAATGAGAGTGTAATTATTATTGGCAAATTTGTTTCTGTATGAAGTTACTCTTCTTAAAATTGGCTGTTGTAAATAAACAATATGAGAACCTCAGTTCTCTTTTAATATACAAAATTGAAAGCTAATAGACTATTTAAAAATAAGTTAAATAGAATCTATATAGTGTTTTCTTACATCAATATAAGTTATGAAATAACCATTGATGACTAAACTAGAAATATAATGTGTGAAGATCTTTTTTCTCTTAGAAAAACGTTGAAAGAAAACAATTAATAAGCAAGATGTGGGTATTATCTTTCCTTATTCTGCTCTGGGTAATTCACCATTTTTCTGGAGAGCTTAAATGCCATAATTTCTAACTTAATGAGAAGTTTAGAATAAAGTTCTAGAATGAAGTTTTAGATTAAAGATGGTACACTTTTTAAAATACCAACACTGTATATTTTAACTCTCTAAACTGATGTCTAGTCACAGACTGATATATGTTTATGTACAATAAAATAGGCTGTTTATACCCACTGGTAAAAGTCATTTTATTAATTTTTCTCACTTTCAGTTCCCATAGAATGATTCACTGGTACTTGAAAAATGAAAACCATGTGTAGGTAGCCTAAATAATAGTTACAGTGACAATTTCATTCAGGAGGGCTGTTAGGAGAACAATTGACGAGCTTATTTCTAAACATCTTCACTTTCAAAATAGCTTTCTATGCCCTTGCTCACATTTTAAATGGAATTTCTTCTCAGATTCATCTCTGAAAGACACAAACACTTACTGAGCTATTAGTGTACACTGTACTTATAATAGAGAGCCAAAGGCCAATAGCATTGCTTTCAGCATTTTCGCTTCCACACAAATCATTATTAAATACAAGCTTCACTGATAAGAGTATTATCACACATTTAAAATGCATAATTTCAATTTTAAGTGGCTCAATTAAAATAGAAGCAATCATAAAGTATCATAACACAAGCCTTTAGAGGTTAAAAACTTCAAGAAAACAATGATGCAGAAGGTGTTTGCTTTATTATTTTTAAGGATTTGGTTAATTTGCCTTACAGTGTCAGAGTGTCATTAAGGACAAGAGAAGAAAACTCTCAATGAGAGAGATATATAGATAGATAGATACACAGACACACACACACACACACATACATATATATTACATAGATATATATTTATATAAAATAAAATTTGAAGACCAACAGTTAAAATCTCTTTACAAAACAGGAATGCCCACATCTAAAACAATTTTTTTTTAATTTCAGCATAATATGGGGATACAGATGTTTAGGTTACGCGTGTTGCCCTTGCCCCCCTCCCCCACTCAGTCCAAGTTTCAAATATGTCCATCCTATTGCGTGGTGCGCATTGCACTCTTTGTGTATGCATATACCCGTCCCCTCCTCCCTCCCCCCTCCCCCCTGCCCAACATCCAATAGATGTTATTCTTATATATGCATTTATGTGTTGATCCGTTAATACCAATTTGATGGTGAGTACACGTGGTGCTTGTTTTTCCATTCTTGGGATACCTCGCTTAGTAGAATGTGTTCCAGCCCTTT